>JABUQX010077123.1:0-17500 GCA_015478945.1 Trachelipus rathkii
GGGAGATATAATATATATATATATATATAATATATATATATATATATTATATATATATACATATTAACATAATAATTATAATATATATAATATAATATAATATTACTAATATATTTATATAATAATAATTAAATATATAATATATATATATAGTATATTATAGTATTATATATATATATATATTAAAAATATATTATAGAAATTAAAAACCCGACTAAAAGTTTTGGTGGCTCTTTAAATTTTGAAAAAACATTTATTTGCTCATTTCTTACCAAAATCAGTGGACGATCAACTTGGCTACATAGGTGTCTTAAAATTAAAAATGCTAATTTAAAAATATAAATAAGTGCAGGAATTAATTATTCATTATTACACAGAGCGCGGCAATGTTAACCCATATTAAAATAATTCTCTTTTCTGAGAAGTTACGGTGACCTATCTCGGAAGCCCCGTTAACCCCATATTAAAGTAATTATCTTTTCTGTGAAGTTACGGTGACCTATCTCGAAAGCCACGTTAACCCCATAATAAAATAATTATCTTTTCTGAAAAGTTACGGTGACCTATCTCGGCCCCGTTAACCCCATATTAAAGTAATTATCTTTTCTGAGAAGTTACGGTGACCTATCTCGGAAGCCCCGTTAACCCAATATTATGGTAGTTCTCAATTTCCGAAGAAGGAGAATTAATTTTTTTTATTTAAAAAAAAAAAAAAATTTTTTTTCCTCAGAAGTTGAATCTTCTTCTTTTTCAATTTTGTTAAAGCTTGATTATATACTGAAGCCACACTCGCGAAAGCTCATTATCACCTAAATGCCTGTTTCAAAGTATTGTTCTTGAGTCGAAACTTTGAGAGAAGATGTAAGAAGAACTTAGAAAGTTAAAAGAAACAAGAATCAAAGCTAGTGAAGATATTTTTTGTTCATATAAAGAAGAAAATAAAGCAAAGTGAACATTGTATATTCTATAAACAAAGAAGTTTTTGACATTTTTGAAAAATAAAGTGTGCAGAGAATGATGATAAGAAATTATTTTACTTCACACATTTACCACCATTTACGGGCAAGCCCATCGCAAAATGAGGCTTGATTCATAAAAACCTAACTCAAAAATAAGTATATAAACGAGCAGCCTCAGCAGTCACCTCCTTTTCTTATAACTTTTATATAAAATAAATCTGACTTTACGAAAGGGAAGATTGTTCACTTAGAATTAGTCGCGATTGATGCCGGAGAGAATTTCTACAACGAATGTTGAAAGAGTAAAATTCACTTAACACAGATATGTATAAAGTGTTACACCTTGAAACTTACTCCAACACTTTTCAATACTTCACCTTACGAACGGCTCATGCGTCATCCTCTTTTTATTATTATTATTATTATTATTATTATCATTATTATTATTATTATCATTATCATTATTATTTATTATTTATCATTTATATTATCATTGTCAATTATCATTCTTCTTCTTCTTCTTTCTTCTGATCTTTCTCCTTCTTTTTAGGAGTTACTTTTGTCGTGCTATTGTGTTTTATTGTTCGCGCTCTTAGTGTATCTTCTTCTTCTTCTTCTTCTTCTCTTCTTCTTCTTCTTTACTTCCTTCTTCTTCTTCTTCTTCTTTTATATATTATTTTTATATATAATATATATATATATATATATATATATATATATATATATATATATATATATATATATATATATATATATATATATATAAGAGTGTGGAGGGAAATTTGCATAACATTTGCAGTGAATGGGTTTGATGGTTCAAGAAGATATACGTATTTTGTGGACGAGGTAATTAGTAGGGAGGAGGTAGTGGGTAGGGTGAGAAAGTTGAAGAATGGTAAATCTGCAGACATAGATGGAATTACTGGTGAAACGATCAACAATGGAGGCGAGATGGTGATTGAATGGATTTGAAAATTGTGTAACAAAGCGTTTATGGAGGGCATAGTTCCGAGAGATTGGAGGAGAGCAGTAATTGTACTCTTGTATAATGGTAAGAGGGATAAGGGGAACTGTAGGAATTATATTTGAAGTAATTTATTGAGTGTTGTAGGGAAGATATATGCTAGTATTTTCATTGAAAGAGTACGTCGAGTGACTGAAGGATTGATTGGTGAAGAACAAGGTGCATTTAGAAGTGGTGGAGGATGTGTGGATCAAATTTTTACATTGAAACAAATGATTCAGAAAATGAGAGAGAAGAAGAATAAATTGTATTTTCAATAGGTGCATGACAGGATTAATAGGGAAGCCCTGAGGCAGGTGTTAGTGATATATGGTGTTGGTGGTAGGCAACTGAATGGAATCAAAATTATGTATGACGATAGTGAAGCATGTGTAAGAATAAATGGGGTCGAAAGTGATTGGTTTAATAGTAATAGCGGAGTGAGGCAGGGAAGTGTAATGTCTCATTGGTTATTTAATTTGTGAATGGATGGGGGTTATGGAAGAATTAGAGGTGGGGGTGGCAGTGAAAGGTGTTAGAATGATGGAAAATTTAAGAGAGTGGAAGGTGCCTTGCTTATTGTATGCGGATAAGGAATGCCTGAAGGAGAGGAATGTGAGTTTGGCAGTTGCGAGAAGAAAGGTGAATAACAGGAGTGAATGGCTTGGTTTTGTGAGGGGGTATGTTTGTGGGCTTTTCCCAGAGGATGAACCCCACATTTACGAGCCACCATAGTGAGGGTCTGTCGTGGTCTCGTGAAGCCTGAGGATGGATTTTTCCGATTGCTACGATTTCTCACAAGGGGTATAATGGGGACAGTAAAAGGGAGAGGAGTTTTTTCGACTTGCGTCATGTTCTTCTACTACTTTTCTGCTACAGTGTATACTACGCACCTCACCCCCAATCTGGGGATAGGAGGAAAATAATATATATATATATATATATATATATATATATATATATATATATATATATATATATATATATATATATATATATATATATATATATATATATATATATATTATATATATATATATGATAGAGAGAGAGAGAGAGAGAGAGAGAGAGAGAGAGAGAGAGAGAGAGAGAGAGAGAGAGAGAGAGAGAGAGAGAGAGAGAGAGAGAGAGAGAGAGAGAGAGAGAGAGAGAGAGAGAGAGAGAGAGAGTATAAATAAGATTAGGTTTAAATAATAAATATTAAAACTCTTTTTGGAATTATAATTAATTAAAATAATAAGAAAATTTGAAAAGGGCAAAATAATCTTTTTAACACATATTTTAACATTAAAATATATTTCATATTATCAAAATGTAAAAAAACTTAAACTAATGGATAGGTAGGTGAACGTTCTACAATATTACAACTGTTTTTATTTCTAGCTATCTTGATATAACCATCCATTCCCCAGTCAGCACCCCAGGAATTTTTGACAATCCAATAATCTTCCCCACGTTCACTTGTACCGTACCCAACAACTAAAACTGCATGTCTATCATTAGGATATTCATTATTATGTGAGTGATAAACACCTTCTTTGTATTCCATAATGGATTTGGTAATAGAAAGAGTGACTGAGATAGGTCCAACTGTTGCAACAGCTTTACGAAGATCCTCTTCGCTCAATTTCTTTATCTTTACATAGTTAATAGCCGTGGCTCCAATTGTTTTATTGTTAAACTTACATTTTTCTTTCTGAAATTACAAAACAATAACATGACAATGAAAGTAGGTAATATAGTTATTATTATTATTATTATTATTATTATTATTATTATTATTTTATTATTATTATTATTATTATTTATTATTCATGAGTTTAATATGGAACGAACCCCATAATCACGAAATCCTAATATAATCAACATATCCTTAATTATCGAGCGTATGTAAAATTATTGATTAAATTACGAGTAGAAAGAGATAAATTTAACGTCACACATATAGATGAGCTAATATTGTCATACAATTGAATGAGTGAATTTTATAAGTGAGAGGTAGTACAAAAGTGGTAATTTGAAGTGTGAATGAGAATTGTGTTTTCGCGCACATTTCCGTGCTTTATTTTTCGTCACTTCCAAACGATCTTGTGTGCTTAGTGAAGAAGAGTTGCCTTAGTTTCTAGTATTGATCTCTATGGATAAGAGATGATATATCAGTTGTAAGACGAGAAGATTTGAGGTGCAAGACCATACGTGATAAGGACCTACAATTGTCTGATCGTTTTTTCATATTTCTAAATGAGAGGAGTAGATTTAGATGGAGAGGAGTGATCGAGCCAAAATTAAACTAAACAAACTGTATCCACAAGCGAAATTGACCAGCCGCCTATCCTAAACGTTCATAGATTCTCAGGAAGTACGCATGCAAGCTGAATCTGATTAAAGAATGTAATCCACCAGGCAGTAATTAAGGAGAAGACATGTCTTCCCTGAGAGGAGGAAAAGGAGGATTGGGGGAAGGAGGCATTTTTGCTCCTAGAAATCGTCCGGGAATTGCGATTTAGTTAGGAAAATTCAAGGAGAACCTAATTAGGCTGATTATTTGGCTCTATATCTTATCTACGATGCGCACAAGAAAATATAGCAACATGAATCCGTAGATCGAATATCAAGAGGAGGAATGGCAGATTTTCAGAAGTGCTAGAGATGTTTTTTGGCAAGAGTGCAGAGAGATTATAATCTCTCATAGTGGGTTTACTATCATAGAGGTTATAGCGACCATAAAATTTTCGAGATCTTGATGAAAGCCTTCGTATTGCTCGTTCCGAAGACGTATTCTGCAAAATATGACTTCAGCTCGAATGAAACATCTAGCAAGGTGAGAGGAGAACGAGAATTTTTTCCTTCTCCGATTCTGCACTGTCTACTAAATTTGCTTCTCTGAAAATCCGATGTCGAACAACGACACGATCGAACCATGGATTTTGAGAGCGAAAAGATTTTAGTTCCAGAAGAGAGGAGAACAGTAACCCTGCCTTTCACACCACAATCTAAAACGATTCACAGTGTTCACCTACTCTTTTCTATAACGGTCAGATACATTCCGCGAAGCGTCACCCAGAGTAGACCAATTCTACTGATTTCCGGATTATAGTTAGAATTGATTTTAGGAAGCGAAGTTCAAAATGCATCTCAACAATCGTGCTCGACCGGAATAAAGTTTTTGTCCAGAAAAAAACGCACGTAGGGATTTAAGGTTATGGAACTGTTGGAGAGAAAGTATAAAATTATGACGAATATAGGCAGTTTGGAGGTCAAAAATTATATTACAATTAGTGGACCTGATCAAGGTTGGTGGATATATGTATAGAAGAGAGTATCAGACTATGGTGGATATCACAAGATACAGAGTGTGTTCAAGAATTGCGTATAGAGAGAGAGAATCTAATTCGCGAGAGATAATGTTTTTTAGGGTGTGTGTTTCTTTTAATAATTGCTTTCTCAGAAAGGCGTGAGCAATGCGTGAATATTTATTTTTATTACACTAATAATATTTCCGAACAATATCCTCAATATATTAATGTTCTAAGTTATTTGATAGAGGACCAACCATTTCAGTTAGTTTGTGTACATGAAATCCCCCCAAAAAGGTAACCTTTCTGCATATTTTAGGAGTAAGAATGGATGAATAACACCAGGTCTTCTAGATGACGTAATAGCACAAAAGTATTCAAAAAAAATTATGGCGAGTGAAAAAATCGTTTCTGTTAGGCAGAACAGTCTTAAATAGCATTAAAACCATCAAGGATTATTGTAGGTCAAGAAAAGGAAGAAGATTTTTTAAGTCACAGTTAACATCTTCAAAGATTATTATGATTCTCACATTCCTAATACTGTAACCAAGGAAGTTTTATGTTTACAAAATCTAAGACAGGCAAAAATACTCCACCCTTATTCAGAGGTAAAATGTATGAAAACTGAAGTTTAATAGGTTAGTTTGTATGCCATTATCTCAACTGTAGTTAGAAGGAATATTGTACAATCATAGCCATTTGAGATGGGAACCTATATGTAATCTAGTGTATACAAAAGGTTGAGAGGTTACCGAGTTTTAAAGAGAGAAGAATTTTGGAGTATTTTTAAAACCCAAGTTACGTGATTGCAGAGTTTTTAGATGCAGCCCACAGTGTTTTCTAACATTCGTTCAAAATAAGTATAAAAGTGATCCCGGGTCCGTTGTTAGTCAAATTCGATGACATGGTCTCACACATGACTCATCCATAAAAACAAAGCGCAGAGAGAGAGAGCGAACATGAAATTATACTATATATACAACAGAACCAAAATGAACGATTAAATGATGTCTTACAGTGAAATTCTAGGACTCCGTAAAATTATTTTCATCTCAATAATAACCGAGAAAATTTAAAAAACCGTAATAACTGAATATTTATAAGTTAATTATATTTTTATAATTTACAGTTAAATATGGTTAAAATAGAAAATTCATAAAGTTTAAAAACACTAACGCTCTTTTACACCCATACAAATACACGAAAGAACTTGTAAAAAGTAAGTTAAAATTGATCATTTAATAGACTCCTAAAAACGCTTAATTATATACAGTTCAACGTGGGCCTATTATTAAATATATATAAAAAAATCAATAACTTAAACAACTGAGTGCGTTAAAATACAGAAAAGTCTGCCCAGACTTAGTACGCCTTTTTATAATTTATCTATTTATATATATAAATTATTTCATTATATATATTATACATAATTATATATAAATTTGATATAAGTTACTTTAATAAAAGTTATAAGTACGAATTTATTTCCTATTATATAAGTAATCTATTATATATATTTATCTATAATATATATTATAACAATTTTTATGAATATAATTATTTATATAAGTATTAAATTACTTTAAAATATGAGTTTTTTATAACGGTATTATATATATTTAACAGATAACATTTGTAAAATAATTATAGTATATATAGTAGTATATATATATAAATAAAGCTATTTCAAAATAAGTCAAGATAATAAGTTAGATAATATTTATTAATAGTATTTTAATAGTAATAATGTTATCTATAAATTATGAGACTATAATATATATATTATTTATATATATTTATATATAAATTTATTATGATAAATAATAATTTTATTCTAATATTTATGTAGCATAAGTATTTGAAATTTTTTTTTTTTGCCTAAGTGTTAGCATAATAGATGGCCTACATGGGAGATGGTAATATAATATAATATATATACTATTAAATAATATATTATATTTATATAATATATTCATTATATATATTATATATATTTGTGAAATAAAATCAATTTATCATAATTAGTATTTTATAATAAAAGATAATTTTTCGTAAATATTATAATATTTACTAAATATAATAACTGAATTAAATAAAGTTTAGTCATGACAGGATTATTATCTATAGCAGTTTATATAATACATATAATCTTAATAAAAAGTTTTATTAAGTGAGATAAGAAAATAATAATTAATTATATAATAATGTTAAAAACTGAAAATTTTATATATGTACAAATGCAAGATAAATTCTCACATGTGGGAATTTTTCTGTGGATTATATTTGTAGTTAGTAATAACCACTTATATATAAAAGCCACAGAGGGAGCTAACGTTTTATCTATCAGGGTATTTATTATTCATAATGAGCTGATAATAGTAATACATATCGGCCAATATAATAAATGATTTTATGCAGTCATCGATTGAATAATTTCAATTCTGAAATATAAACTTTCGTTAATTTATTTTTCTTAAGTTAAATGTATAATTATTATTTAATATTAAATAAATTATTGATTAATTTAATTGATATCTCTGATAAGATTAAATAATATTTAAAGTAAATTATATTATCATGAATGTTCGCTAGTTTTAAATTATATTCGTAAAATTATAATATTATTATATTTATGTTTTTAATATATATCACTATAATATATATATGATTTTTTCTAGTCCGTTTTTTCCAAACTAATATATATATATATATCTGTTTATTTAATAATAAAAATTAATAAATAATATATTTTGCCTTTCGAAATTATTTTAGAAAGATGCTTTTTATATTATTCTTATAAAAAGTTTTCATGAGCAGTATATATAAAGTTCTTTTTTATAAGCATGATCAGGCGAGGTGGTGGTCATGTGAGAGGCTTTTATACCGAAACAACATATCATTAAAGTAGAAAAGTCGAACGAACCAAAATGTTATATCTTTCGACTACAAGTTAACAAAGGGGTAAAATACGAACGAAGTTAATTCGTGCGTTAGAATGAAGAAGAGTAACGAAGCTCCCTAAGTACTTCTCCCAGTTAAATCATATAAAACTCTAGTTGTGTCCGTTAGTAACGAGTAATACCGAGGTCTGTGCCCTCCACTCTCAATATCTCACTTCTCGCTCAGTTTATTTTCCATGCTGTTACTATTATCTTCTATCCTTTATTCTCTATAGGCTCAATATTATAATATAAATAAATAAAATGTATAAGATATAACTTTTTTAGAAAATAGTTAAAATATCAAAGTCAGTAAAATAAAATGAATATTATTATATTTATATGTTATATTATCATTTTAAATTTAGAGACTAGTTAATTATTTTTTAATGAATATTCAATTATATTATTTGCTAATTTATATTAAAAACTAAGATATTTTACATTATAGTATTTAATTTAGTATTAATACATATTTATATTTAAATAATAATAAATAATTTATATATAATAAACTATATATATATTATCTATAAATAATATTATATTATTAAACTATAATATTACTTAAATTATTAATCTATCAAGCAAAGGTTGTAGCACGCGCCCACAAAATTTTATAGATACCTATCTATGACGCGCAAACCCTTAGCAAAAAAATATGCGCCAAAAAGTGCATTTTTCCTAATTTCAGGCAATAAACTTAGTTTGCACCGAGACTATATTAGACGCAAATTAGTGGACAATATTATATTCAAAAACAAATTAGCCGCATAATTGAGTTTGCCCAGCAACGATATATATAGCCCCGTCATCCAATGTTCCGCGAATTCCATTAAATTTTGTTATTTAAAGACTACAAAGAGTAGAGCGCACAAAAAAAGTTGATTATCAATATAAGCGCAAGTATTATAAAGAATTAATAAATGTTATTATTTTAAAAAATTTAAATTTTAAATTGAGATGCAAATATCAATTAATAAAACAGAAAAACAATTGAGAAAGATTTTTGAAGTACTATATACAGAATTATACTTTTGTATTTCTCTATCCTACCCTCTGCACTCACTGTCTTTTAGGGCGCATTGGAGTCTATGTGTCAATAAACACCTTTAAATAAATGGATAAACTTTCTCAAGATTATTTGTATTGTCTAGAGGTCTGTAATTTTTGTCTTAGAATGTCTCTCAAGATAAGCCTTTGTGACTAAGAGCAGACCTCTCCTTCTAGTGCACGCTGAGAGCTGTGAGTTAATGGGTTATTAACTAATAACAGATCTCCACTACTAAACCTTCCTGGTATCTATTCCACGGAAACCAGGTTCCTAAATGGAGTGATGGGGGTCATAGAGTGATGAACACTTCTATCTGTTGTCAGTCACGAGAGTCTATACAACAAGATTTACCCAAACTATTTCTCACTCACGTTCTAGGTAGTCTGTCGGCATATGGACCTCATTCAGTATATTTGAAATCCTTTATATAAATGGTATGTGGATCTACCTCAAATTTTCCTTTTTTTTAAAGAGTTTGTATCCTCGCTCAACTTCATTGTATGTGATATTTAATCGAATATATATTATATAGAAAATTTACATTATTAATTAATTAAAGTTATAAACGTATATATATATATTTTTTCTACTAAATATATATATTATCAAAATATTTCATAATATAATATAAATTGTATGAGTAACATTTAAATTTTGATATTATAATAATATTAAAGATAATATCTATATTATAAATATATTAAGAGTTATTTATTAAAATACCTAAATAGTATATATATATATATTATATATATATAATTACAGGTCAATCTCCTCCACTCCTACTTCCATCAATAATAGAAAATCACTCTCATATATAAATGAAGGGTACATTAATTCAGAACTGAGTACCTATTAACTTTTCCATTTTCTTGAGGGGGTTGAGTAACCCTCGATTGCAATATTCCAAACTACTTTAATTTTCTTCAGATAACCATGCTTCTTGCAGCAGCTTGGTACTTTCGCCCTCATTTAAACTTACTGTCACCACTACCGAGATTATGAAAAAGGTGAAACAATGCAGGGCTGATAAATGCCAGATATTTATTATAGCAAAATCAAATCATCAAAAAAGACTGCTGAACCTCGTGGTTCTAAAAGTCCCTTTCTTTCCCTTTGTTTGCCTTCAGTTGCTTTAGCAAGTACGGTTGACTAGATTTTTGGTGATTCAGTTATAATTATATTTTCACTAGCCTATCTCTCGTTCGGCCATTTCCCTTTTCTCGATTCTTAGTCCAATTTGAGGAGTAAAGAAATTAGGCTTGATATGTTGGAGGAAGAGATGAATGCGTACGCGAGAGTCCTATTGCTTAATTTCTTACTCCTCATAGGACAAGAATCGGGGAAATGGCACGGAAGGTGGCAGTGCGGAAGTGGCCGGAATACTACTTTAGTCAACTACTTGCTAAAACAGCCAAAATCGGCCCCTAAGAGAAAGAAAAGGGCTTTGAACCGACGGCTTCAGACAGTCTTATTGAGATGTAATTTTGTATTTGCTAATAGGCAATCAGCCCTTGCATTTACTTTCACTGTTCAAACTCTCGGAGTGGTACGTAGGTTAAAATAGGGAAAGTTTTAGTCAGCTGCCAGAAACAGGTTACAGAAGAAAACTAACACATAAAATTCCATCGTAATCTTTTACATCGTCAATATTAAGGCATGAAAGAGTAATAAATGGTGTAACTGAGAGTATCGAAAATGACCCCATTTATGATGAGTTTGATTTTTTATAATTGGAAACAAACTTTAAGCACATCTCATTGTATTATATTAACAGTCTATATACTATTTTATTTACCTATTTAATAAAAATGAATATATATTACCACTATTTATATATAAAATATATAAATGTATATAATATATTTATAGAATATTATAAAAAGTTAATTTACAAGTTTAAATACGTGCGTCTACAAAAATAATTATATAAACCATTATTAATATATATGCTTATATAATTAATAAAAAATCTATTTGTATATTTGCAAAAACATTTGCACACTTAAATGAACATTATAAAAACTCAAATGAAAGAATTTACTATTATTACATTATCTAAATATATTTAAGTGAAAGGGAAACGTTTACATTTAAATTTTAATAAATACAATAAACGGATGGGATTGTAATGGGACAAATCTATGAGGTAGCTGGGCATTGCAGTAAGAAGTGTCACTCACATGCACCTCCTATCTAACACAGGAACGCTGTTTCCGTGTGAATTATTCCAGTGCAGGACTGAGTGGACTTGTTTTTCAAAGTTATTAATAACCCATTACCTCTAGGACTCAAGCGGACCCAAGTGACGAGTAGTTGTATTTAGTCAAGCTCTGACATTCTCTAAAGTTAAAAGAGGGGCAACCATGGCATCCATCAATTTGAAAAATTTATCTTTATTAAAGAATATGACCCTACTCAAAAATTGCGAAAGAAGGAGTAGCGAAGGAGGAAGAGACTCCACAGATAATTAGATTAAGTATCAAAATTCTTTTCACTATATTTTTGATATATTATTCTGATCTTTATTAAAATTTAAAAATAATTCATCTTTAAACTTGCGCTTTAGCGCAGTTAAATTGTTATATGGAAAGAATATTGCGTGACCATAATTAATGAGCTTTAAATACTAATTTGATTTTGTGAGAAAGACGCATGCGCTTTTGGCGTCACCGCGGTATCAAATATTTTTATTGGAAAAATTTGTGCGCTTTTGCGTGCTTGTCAGATAAGTTATTCCCCACTTGCGCTTGCGGTTTGCGCTCTAAAGTTTAAAGTTTGCGCGCCTTAGATATTAGGTGTTATTATCTTTATTATTATATATACATATATATATATATAACTATATATATGAAATATTATTCATGTTAGGGGAATGTATTGTTTATTATATATATATTAATATATATACCTTATATATAATAAAATTTTATATATTATTACTATTATATATATATTATATATATATATATAGTTATTTGTAAATAACTTATATATATATATATATATATATATATATAATAGAGGAGAGAGAGAGAGAGAGAGGAGAAGAGAGAGAGAGAAGGTTCGGCACGAACCCGTTACTTGTTGTTATTAACGTGAACATAGTTTAATTGAGTAGGAGCAGAGTAAAGTAGATCTCGTTACTCTTCCTTTCATCTAACGCACCGAATAAACTTCCGAGTTCTTTTATCACCCCGTTAACATTTTTTATGTCCGTACATTTTGTTTCGTATCTCTTACACTTGAATGTTGATAGATGACCACCCACCCCGGTATGCTAAAAAAAAACTTTTAGATAGTACAGTATATATATATATATATATATCATATATTATATATATTACTAATATAAAATAATTACGGATTTTTATTATATTATTACTTATATTATATATAATATTTATTTATTCAATACATATAATAATACTATATTTATATTAATATATATAATATTTGTACATATCTCTATATTTACATATATTTAGTTACAATAATTTATATTTACATATATACATATTTACATATAATATATTTCATATATATAATAATATATTATTAATATATATTATATATATATAATAATATAATATTATATATATTATATAGATAAATATACTTATACTTATAATGATATATACTAGATTAAAATTATTATATTATATCTATATATATAACTTAATAATATATTATATATTAAATTTTATTTATATATTCACAATACATATATATTTATGAATAATTTAATATTATATTAAGTTAAAGTATATCTATTTATATAAAATTTATGACTAAAATATGAATTTAACTTAAAGAAGTATAGTAAAATGACGCATAACAAGGCACACAAATTAAAATTGAATTTAAGAAGGTATTCAAATAATTAATATTGATTTTTTTTATACTAAATTAATATATATAAATATTATATATTATGAAATTGACAATTATTAATAATACTAATGATATAATAATAAAGTAAAGAATTTATATATATGTATGCTTTAATTTAGGATGTCTTTATTAATAATATTATCCAGGACCCGCCTTTCTTTTATAACCAGATACCATGTGCTGTGCCCCTAGGCAAAAAAAATATAATATCACCCTATGAGTCATTATTTTATTAAATTATATTTTCACGCATAATTATTTATATTTAATTCATTACTACTTGTATGTAAAAAAATCTACAGATATTTATAATATAATATAAAATATATAATAATATATTATTATATTTATTAACAGATAATATATATAAACTAATATTATATACTAATTTTTACCTTTTTAATATCAAAAAAATATTTATGGTACCTCATATTTACTTTCTTATAATATAAAATATATATAAATAATATTTTATATTATCAAGGAGTATTTTTTATAACGTATATATAATTATATTATTTAAGATATAAATAATACTTATTATTATATATTATTTAGTAAAATGATTATAATAATACGTTATTATTTCTATCCTAATTTATTACTATAACTCAAAATGTCAATTATGATGTTTCTTTGTTTTGGTAATGGTTGTTCTTAAGAAAATTGATTAATTTTTGAGAGTTATTTTTTTAGCACCCTTCTGAACTTTAAAAGTTAGGTTATTTTAAGGTTAAATCAAATTTTACTCTGTACTTCTATTTTGTCATTATTATTTCGTGTATTTGTATGGTGTTAGAAAAAAAGAAGCGTTAAGTAGAATATAATTTAACTTGATAATTTGTTTTTTCATTATTTTTACATATTTAACTACAATTAAAAATGATTACTGTGGAAGCAAATTTTTGCAAAGTCTTTTATATTTAAAAGAGATTTTTCAGTGTGTGACATATGATATTGAACGTCGTAGATATTATTATATAGCTACGTTTTTATGTGATCGTTCTTTCAATAATTTGTTCTTTTGACTGTTGTTTTTGTGTGTTTGCTTGATGATGTCGATAAGTAAAAGAATTGTCAGATTTCATATAATTGTGTCTATACAGTTCTCTAATGACTTTAACTATGAACTATACTAACATATGGCTCGCTTGCAACTCTAAATACTGCTCAAATTCCGTGGAATACCAACCTCTCTATTACCACTAATCCCTAACCGTTTGTCTTCCTGTCTAAGTGACCACAGAAATCTTAGGAATTCATCCTCTAACTCGTTTAATATGTCTAACTCCAATTATATCAATTAATATTCAATAAATTTACACCGGTCTGAAAGGATATTGGAGTATTTGAATCGGCTTTGTGTACTAACATAACATAACTGTTTAACACCGGTGCGTTAATTAATATCTTCGTCTTCCTAAACTAACGTAATGTTTTTTCTGTGGCCTTTCAAAACATCTTATCTTCCTTCTAACTTAACTAATTAACAATACTTGATGTTTCTTGTGTGCATGACTGTTACACTCTCTAATCAGAAACAAATTTTTCACAGCACTATAGTTTTATTGAAGTATCTTATGCTTTAATTTCTCTCACGAGACTGTCTATATCTTAACATTCATTCCTTACAACTAACTGAGGTTCCTATTTGGGGATTTCAATGTACACAACACTGAATGGTTGGGGTCCTCTCATACTGGATTAGGTGGGGATTAGGACAAAATCATTCAGCTAATTCCTCAACTCGATGCGCTGAAGACATATACTCTTTAATTGAAGAGAAACACACACACATTCCGGATTCGTGTAAACCTCAATAAAATTGAACGTTCATTATAACTTCGAAAAGAGCGCAACTCTTGAAACCTATAGTTTCACCACTAGGCCCGAGTTCTCTCGATAAAGCAATATCAATGAAAAATATACTCCAATCTTCGCTCTATTTGTTGGTAAAATCAATTCTGACCAACTAACCTATACTCTAATTTTATTAATATTGTTCTCTCCAAACAGTTCCATCCTAAAACTTACGCGTGCATTTTTACTGGCCAACATAATATAAGCACAGGGCCGATATAGGTTGAACCGTTGCTTATCGTATACTTAATCATCTAATCTAAATAATCGAAAATGACTGTTTTTCACTTGCTTGGTTGATCGCACTTCGTTGTTGCTCGAGCTGATAAAGGAGAGTTAATACGCTGTAAATGTTGTATGGTGGTAAATGATGCATTTCATTCAAGTCTTCGCATCCATAAATATGTTTTTCTACTTTCCTCGAACACAATTTATTGAGTTTATCTTTTTTAAGCAATATTTCAGCTTTGGATAGCAATTCAATGCTTAGAGACAGTGCGAATCGGGAATGGAAAAAATTCTCGATTCTCCTCTATGCTAACTCGTAGCACAACTATTTTTCATTCAGCTAGATTCGATGCAGGGAATATTACTCTTCGACCCGTAGCAAAGCAAAGGCATCAATCAATTAAATTGACTAAAAGGGCTGCCTAACCTCTCTTAGGATTCTTCCTACTGAAAAATCTTTTGAGAGAGAACATCTCTCGCCAAAAACATCTCTAGCAACTTCTGTAAATCTGCTTTCTCCTCTGTATTCATTTGCACATCAGCCTTTTGTCTCTTTCTCTTCTTATTCTGAATAAAAAATTTTTTTCTTCTTTGAATCAGCATTTTAGGAATCTTTAAAATTATTTGTGTAAATCTTGAAATTGAGCATTTGAAATTATTTGGTAATTCTTAAAATTGAGTTTTTAACGGTATTTTCAGCATTTGAAAAAATAATGTGTTTCATTGAAATGCAATTTCAAAAAACAGAAAAGAGAATTTATTAATTGTTTTAGGTGTCTTAAATTGACGTTTTTTTTTTTTGAAAATGCAATATTTTTTTTTATATTAACCAAAATAAAATTTTAGTTGTGAAAACCTGTTTTCCATAAAAAATTAAAAACTCTTCGAATATTACGCTTTTGCTTAAATTTTCACATTACAAATTTAGAACTCTTAAAAGTACGATTTTTCCTAAATTTCAACATTTGAAATTATTTGGTAAATCTTAAAATTATGAGTTTTTAACGGTATTTTCAGCATTTGAAAAAATAATTGTGTTTCTTTGAAATGCTTTTTCAAAAAGCAGAAAGTGAATTTATTAATAGTTTTAGATGTCCTTAAATTGACGTTTTTTAATGAAATTTCAAAATAATTATTATAGTCCGAAAGTAATCAACTAGTTTTTGAAAACTGTGTTTAATAAAAAATTTAACTTTCTAAAATTACTTCTCTTATTCTCTAAAGATGCACATACAAATTTGAAACCTTAAAATTACTATTTTTTTTTCTTAATTTCACTCTTGGTGATGTGGTATTTCTTAAAATTTGAGTTTTTAAACGGTATTTTCGCATTTGAAAAATTAATTGTTGGTGTTCATTGAAATTCCAAATTTTCAATAAGCAGATAAAAGCGAATTTATTAAATAGTTTTAGGTGTCTTTTAAATTGACGTTTTTTTATAATTTCAATATTTGTTTTATATACCAATAATTTCATTAGTAGTGACCAGAAGTTTTTTGTTTCTAGTTTCAACTTCTAAAATTAATGCTTCTTTTTTTCTTAATTTTCCATAATGTTGAGGAAAAACTCTTAAAAAACGTATTGATGCCTAAAGATGAACATTGAAAAATTTAGTATTTAACTTTAAATTGAGTTTTAACGGTATTTTCAGCATTTGAAAAAAATATTATGTGTTTCATTGAAATGTCAATTTCAAAGCAGAAAAGTGATTTATTAAAATTTTTAGATGTCTTGAATTGATCGTTTTTTAATGAATAGGCAGTAATTTGTGTAAAATTTCATAAAATTTCATTAGTTTAGTTTAAACTTGTTTTATTAAAAAATATTAATTCTAAAATCATAGGTTGCTTTTTGCTTAAATTTCACATTACAATTTAGAACTCTTAAAAGGTATACGATTTTTTTTCCTAAATTTAACATTTGAAATTATTTGGTTATACTTAATAAAATTGAGTTTTTTAAACGGTATTTTCAGTCATTTGAAAAAATAATGTGTTTTTCATTGAAATGCAACATTCAAAAAGCAAAGAAAAGAGATTATGATTTTTGTTGTTGTGTCTTAAATATTGACGTTTTTTTTTTTTTATTCTGAATTATTCTTATTTGTTTTTTTTATATCCAATATTATTTTCATTAGTTGTGAAAAATTTATTTTTTTGGTTTTTTTTTTTTTTTTTTCTTATCTTTTACAACTTTTAGTTTTTTTTTATTTTTTGTTTTTCTTTTTCTCTATTTTCTCTAACTCACCCTGGACGATTTGCATTCTC
>JABUQX010077124.1:0-12500 GCA_015478945.1 Trachelipus rathkii
ATGGTTGAGACAGATTCTCCTCCCACCTCTGCAGTCTCTTCAGTCTCTCTCCGCTGCCTTCTTATTACCCGGCCCAGTTTACCCAATCCCGATGCCTCGTATCCCTGACTCTATTACAACGCCTCTCACAGATCCAAGTTTCCTCTCCGTTTTCATAGAAGTTGAGGCCCGTTCTTACATCCCGGGATACAAGCATGGCTGAGTGTCTCAAGGGCAGTGTGAAGGACATCCCACTATGCTACGGTCCCAAAGGATTACTTTCCCGGCCCACCCACTCCTGCTGACCGTTCCCCACCCAGCACTACGCATACCTAACAGGATATTGTTTTACCACCATCGGTTATGGCCTGAAGGCGACTAAAGTGCCCCAACCCCTGCACTTTTTCGGGAAACCCTCTAGCCAGCGGTTCATAAAGGCGGTGGATCCAGCTGGCCACCCCTCTGTTTGTTCTTCCTCTCCGCCTTTTTCGTCTCAGGATGTCCTGCGCCTTTTTGCGACAGGTCTACAAACCTGTTCTTTCTGATCGACACCGGAGCGTCTTATTCTTCTTTATTGCCTAGAGATACTACCCAAAAGTCCGCTGTCCCTCTTCCTGACCTGGGCCCTTATACGCTGCAAATTGGTTTAGTACCATCCCGTCTATGGGAGCGTTTGTGCACCTTAGAACCTCTCTCTTCGCACGTCAATTCCCCTGGGTTATCGTGGTTGCTTGATGGACCCAAACCCATTTTGGGAGCTGACGTTCGTGTCACATTAATCGACTGCTTAGGTCGATCTAAGAAACAGGAGATGGTTGACGGTCTGTGACGTCTCTGTCATCTTTGCAGTGTACCGTAGATTTCTTCTTGCTCTTAAAGCATCTCTGGGTTTGCTCCCTTCTTCTATGTACTCCCCCTTCTCACCAATCCTGCAGAAGGATTCCGGAGCGCTGTTGAACCCCTGTTTTCCTTCTTCTTCCTTGTTCAAATTTCTGTGCGCCATCATATTAGGACTTACGGGCTCTCCACCTTCGCTTCTGTGCTCGGCGTTTCTGCCTTCCTGACAAACTCAAGTAGCAGCCAAGCGGAGTATTTGAGCACATGCTCGAACGGGTATCGTCCCCCTTCCCAAAAGTTCGATGTTCCTCCCTCCCTCCCAACTGATGGCCCTAAAGTACGTTCTGATTGGAAGGCCTTGTGGGAGGATTTAGGGCTACGGAACGCTTTGCACGAATACCAGATTCGCCTACCCCGGTCCCGCACATCGCAGTCTTTCACCTCGAATCTGGCCGGTAAGACCATCTTTTTCACATTTGGAATATCTTATCAGGGCGTACCACCAGATCCCAGTAGCAGCACGAGACATACCGAAAGGACGGCCATCATTTCACTCCTTTGGCACTGGCTTTGAGTACACACGCATTGCCTTTCGGTATGAGGGTGCGGCTCAGACTTTTCAACGGCTTCCATGCGATGACGGTTCTTAGAGGTCTCCCCTTCGCATTTGCTTATCTGGATGACCTCCTCATAGCTTCCTCTTCTCCTGCCGAGCATGAGCAACATCTACGTGCCGTTTTTGCCAGGTTGGACGAATGTGGCATGCGTCTCAACCCGGCAAAGTGTGTTTTTGGTGTCCCTTCTCTTACCTTTCTAGGACACACTGTTTCAGCGGATGGCATTTGCCCTCTTGCAGAGCGCGTCGAGGCCATTCGCACCTTCCCTAGGCCTGTCTCTCAGAAGCAGCTTCGTCAGTACCTCGGCATGCTTAACTTCTATCATCGTTTTCTCAAATCGGGCGCTGATATTCTTCGACCCCTCACAGCTCTCATCCGCCCCAAGCACCGAGGCAGTTCTACAAAAGTGGACTGGTCTGACGAAGCTACGGCTGCTTTTGAAGCTTCCAAAGAAGCACTCGCTTCTGCCACACTCTTAGTCCACCCCCAGGGACTCAGCTCGACCGAGAGTCATGGTAGATGCCTCCGATTTGCTGTCGGAGGTTTCTCCAGCAGCACTGAACGGAGTGTGTCTCCTCTCGCCTTTTATCTCTCGCAAGTTTTCAACCTCCTGAGACTGGCTTACCAGTTGCTTTTGGAGGGAGTTACTTGCCGAATGTATCTCGCCGTCCCCGTCATATTCCGCTACTTTCTGGAGGGTCGTGAGTCCCACATACTCACTTGATCACAAACCATTACCTTCCGGCTTATGGTCTGCCAGAAACGAACGGCATTCTTCCTCGAGGAAGCTCGTCACCTAGTATTGTCCACAGTTCACTACTGATGTCAGACATATTTCAGGTGTCGACAACTTCACTGCTGACGCTCTCTCCCGCATTGAAATCGACGCGATTTCAGCCTTACCCAACATCGACTACAACGCTATGGCAACGTGCCAGACTACCGAAGATCCTGCACTTCCACAAGACTCTTCTCTCAAGCTGGAGTGGCTTCAACTCCCTGGGATAGAGAAGAGACTTCTGTGGATGTCTCTCAGGGATCTCCTCGTCCTTTCGTACCTGCATCGTTCAGTAAGGCTGTCTTCCTCAATCTTCACTCGCTTTCCCACTCTGGCATTGAGGCTTCACGCAAACTGGTTGCTTGCCCGATTTGTGTGGCCTGATCTGAATGCCGACGTAGCAACTTGGTGTCGCACTTGTCTTCCCTGCCAGCGTTCTAAGGTCCACCGTCACACCAAGTCCTCCGCTAGGCACTTCTTTACCTCCTGGTGCTCGCTTTGAACGTGTCCACATCGACAATCGTTGACCCTCTGCCTCCCTTCCCGCGGTAGAATACATTCTTACGGCATAAGGATCGGTTCACACGACTGGACGAGGCTTTCCCCTCTCTGCGCCAACGCGGAATCCATAAGCTAAAGCTTTCTTTGTTCTTCATTGGATTCGGCGCTTTGGTGTTGCCGCTTCTGTCACAAACGACCAAGGTAGACCTTCTTGATCCTTCGTTAGTGGAGAGATTTGATGAATGTTTTCGGTTTCAAGGAGAAGATTCACACGACTTCTTTCAATCCAAAAGCGAAACGGCATTTTTAAAAATTTCCACCATCACCTAAAGACTTCTCTTCTTTCTAGCTCAGCCCAATCCGGAAAATTGGACTGGCGCTCTCCCTTTCGTAATGCTTGGCATTCGTTCGGCTGTTAAAGAGGATCTGCACTGTTCGGCTGCTGAATTAGTGTATGGTTCTCCTCTTCGTCTTCCCGGTGACTTCTTTTCACAGTCTTCTCCTCCTTCTACAGCCGACCCGCTTGCTTATCTTACCCGCTTGAGGCGCTGTGCTTCGTCGTGGAGACCAACTCCTTCTCGTCCACACAAGGTGCATTCCTATATCCCTAAGGACCTTTCTTCCTGCACTCATGTCTTTGTTCGACATGACTCCCACCGCACCGCTCTCCAACCTAAGTACGATGGACCTTTTCCAGTGATACTTAGGAAGGAGAAATTCTTCACGATACAGCGTCCCACACGTACAGAAGTCGTTTCAATCGACCGCCTTAAGCCTGCTTTCTTCGAGGCGAATCCTCTTCCTGTTCTCGACCCTGACGCTTTACCTTTTGTTTCAATTTCTCCTCCTTTAACTCGTTCTTTTAACGTTCCTATCTCTCCTCCTGCATCTCTTCCTCCTCCTTCTCCTCCTCCTCCTCCTCCTCCTCCTCCTCCTCCTCTCCCTTTCCCTGATCCTCTTCCTTATCCTCCTCCTCCTCCTCCTCAGCCACCAGCACCAATACGTCCGGCTCAGACTCCACCCGCACGGTCATCGTCAACCTTGCCTTCCTCCACTCCGGCTCAGGATTCTTCACCTCCAGTTCCACCTCGGGCTACTCTTACGACACATGCAGATGTTCCGACTCGCCCGATCACCCGCTCGCAATCTGGAAATCCTGTCCAGACTCCATCCGAAGCTCCTACTAGACAATCGAGCAGAGGTAGGCATATTCGATGGCCGGCGCGCTATTTGGATTAACGTATCGTGCCTTTAGCACTGCAGGGGAGTACCTGTGGTAACGAAGTCAGGTTAAGTCCAAATACAGTACAAATATTAAATTGTAAAACGTAATATGTGACCGTACTCTCATTTTCGCAAATTCAAAATTAAAATACTACTACCAAACTTCGATACTACTGACATGCCTCTAGCATTTTTATTCTAGCGCCATTTTCTTTCTTTACGATAACGCTGTTCATGACGCTCTACATTATTTTCACTTAACCATCGTAATTAGGCTTATTAAAGCCAAGTTTATTGACTTTTATAACGTGGATACTGGGGATACTGGGGTTTCAGGCACAGCTTTGCCTTCACTTTCATGCTGTAAATATATACTCCAACTCACTCTTGTTTATGAAACCTGGTTGTTAACCTTCTGCAAGAAGTTTCTGAAAGCAACTACCATCAGAACTTCAATATATATATATATATATATATATATATATATATATAATATATATATATATATATATATATATATATATATATATATATATATATATATATATATATATATATATATATATATATATATATATATATATATATATATATTTTATATTATATATATTATATATATTATATATTATATATATATTATATAATATATAATATATATATATATATATAGAACTTCAATATATATATATATATATATATATATATATATATATTTATTTCCCCACTTAAAATTTCCTTCAGTGTTCGGAAAGGGGGAGTTAATAGGGTAGTATTAGATATCATTACGCATCTGAGGGATGAAATAAACTATAATGACTACGAGGCCCGTTTCACATTTACGTTTAACGACGGTGCTCGAAATCAGTTTCATATGAACATCCCCTTCAGAGAAATAACCAACATTGATGTAGTATCCTATTTATGTGAGAGGCTCGAAGCAGCGTTCCAGTCAGGGGATCAGTACACCTTCTCTGACTTTATCATAAAGGTCAAGATTATGCATAACCCTTCGGGGAATGTGATAATTATCCCTACTGGAGTAAACTTCAAAGACACCAAAGGCTTGAATAGATGTCATTTATTTACAACGACAGAAAAAAGAATAAAAAAAAAATAAGAAGTAAAATCCCTGATGCGGTAGGTTGCGGTTTTAAAGCTATAGCTATTGCCCAGATGTATAAAGCTGGTAAAGAGCGAAATAAAATCGGATATAACGCTGTGAAAGAGAAGGGAGAGGAAATAGCTAACCAGTGTGGGTTAGAATATGCTGAACCTTTAACTTCAGATAAATTCGCAATCATAGAGAGAACATTAGGATGTCGAATTTTTGTTTATAGTAATGAAGGGGAAAGAGGATTCAGTGTAGTACATAGGCCTACAGAAAATGACCGATCTAAGCCTTTATATGTTTTAGGTCTCGATAGAGCGAACGAGCATTATTTCTATGTGCCTGTTGACCTAATACCCTTAAATATCCAAGGTCTTAATCGCAATAATATCAGAAGTAACATTTTTTGTCCGAAATGCTACATCTTTGTATATAATATACTGGATCATCATGAATACGAGTGTGAGTATTATAATTGTAAACAATGTCGGAAGTATGATGGAAAGGGTAAACTGATTGAGGGTGAACAATTACGGTACTGTAATGAATGTAACCGTAACTTTTACAATGCTGCTTGTTTAGAAAACCATAAGGAAATATGTGGTAAAATCTATATTTGTAAGCTGTGTGACACTCTAGTAACACCTAATACACAATGTAAAACACGACATGCCTGTGAGAGTATGAAATGTAATATCTGTTGGGATACTTATAATCCCGATGCAGGGGTGCATGATTGCTATATGAAACCTATTAAGATTAAAGATGATGATGATGAGAATACAAAAAACAACACATATACATTTTACTATGATATATAAACATACCAACACAATCCTCAAATTAACCCTGAAACTAATAATGAAATAATAGAAATTGTACCGTATCTACTTGTAAGCATGGTTGTATGTTATAAATGTTAGTGATTAAAATCGTTAGGGAATGAAACAGTTGTGAAGTGTTGAAGGACGAAGCGGAAGGAAAGTTTTCCAGCTAAATTGTAACATGGTGTGAAGGTGAACTTTGAGAAGGTTTTGCGCCATGGTTGAATTCAGTTCCAATCACAGTATCTTGCTACTTTTGCTAAATCGCATAAAAAAGACAACCATTCGTCGTGGTTTGCTCAAAATGGTGGGCGTTTCGATACACAGTTTGTGTATAATAAACTGTTAGGAAGACCCGAAGGTGATGCTATTAAAGGCAATCCCATTAAAAGAGGAACAAAGATCATATCCATGACATCCCATCATAACATAGAGTTTAAAGACACACTTAACTACATGCCCTGTGCTTTAAAAGCATTACCAAAATGTATGGGTTTGGATGGCGATCTGGAAAAGGGATTCTTCCCCTATAAGTTTCTCACTCTTAATAATCTAGATTATGTAGGCCCTATTCCTTCTCAAGATATGTTTGAAATAGATCGTATGAATGATGCTGAAAAAAGTGAGTTTAACGAATGGTACGAATCATTTACCAATCGAGAGTATGATATTAAGCGTGAATGTATTAAATATTGTGTGCAGGATGTAGATATCTTATGGAAAAGTTTCGAAGCTTTCCGTAAAATGTTTAGGGATATATGGAAAAGTTTCGAAGCTTTCCGTAAAATGTTTAGGGATATGTTTAAGATGGATTGTTTAACGGAATGTTGTACTATAGCATCTTTATGTGTTAGAATTTTTAAATCCCAGTTTATGGAGGTCAATACAATAGCTCAAATAGGTAGAGGTAATCAGAAGGCTTATTCTTATGAAGGTGTCAAATGGTTGGAGTTTATGGAGAGGTATACAGGTCAAAGTATAGCTCACGCTCGCAATGGAGGCGAAATAGGGTTTAAGCTGAAGAATAGAGTAGCTTTCCCAGATGGGTATGCTGAGGTTCCTGTATCAAAATATACTCACATTAACGATTCCGATTTTGTACAACTCAAAAACTTAACGATTGATGAAACTTTAAAGGCAAAGAATGAGCGAGAGTGGAAAGATATGGATAAAGCTGCGAAAGCAAATCGCACTGGCCCTATTGAGAAGAAACGGATAGTGTATCTATTCCATATCTGCGCATGGCATGGCCATCAGGATTGTGAAGATGGAAGAAAACTACATGAGAATGTAAGCGGTATCGATAGATACATAGTAACTATGCTTTAGGTGGAGGAATATAGAGCTAGGGGCTTCGAACTGGTTAGGGTATGGGGTGCGAATGGGAAAAGATGAAAAAGGAATGTAAAGTTCGTTTCGTGAACCCTGATGATGAATCCGATGAGTCAGAAGTCGAAGAAGGGTTAGGTCACTATGTTAATAGGATCGGTAATGATGTAGCCCATCATAAACTTCGCATAGGTGAAGCTCTATACGGAGGAAGAACCGAACCGTTCGTCTACTAATTCCCTCCTACAGATGGTAAAACTAAAATTAACTATTTGGATTTTACATCATTATATCCCTGGGTTCAGAAAACCCAAGCCTTCCCTAGCGGTGTACCCACAAAATTAGTAGGTAAACAGCTTCCTTCCATTGATGACTTTAGTAGAGAAGTGCATAAAAAGTATTTTGGGTTGGCTAATGTCTGGGATATTCCCCCTCGCAACCTTTACATTCCCGTTCAGGATGTGTGCTGAAAAGAAACAAGAGACAATATGTAATCATACTGAACGCCAACGAGAGTTCCGCGGTGTTTACACCACTCCTGAATTAGAGTTGGCATTGAAGAAAGGATACAGGATCACTCAGCTTCACAAAATCTGGACCTTTACTCCGAAGATCGGGATGTTTACAGAGTATGTGAAAAGATTCTGGAAAATAAAGACCGAGGCCTCGGGGTTACCCGATGGGGTAGACGGTTTCAATAGTTCCATATTCGAGCAGTTCATTGAAGACTTTGAACGAATTGAAGTGGTTAAACTCGATAGAGCTAAGATACAGAAGAACCCTGGACTCCGGTTCATCGCTAAACTCTGCCTCAATTCTCTTTGGGGGAAGTTCGAGAAACATGCTCCTAACACCGAGTATATAATCTGTCACACTGATGCAGAGGTATGGCAGTATTTTAAAAATGCCGATGTTGAGATAAAAAATGTCACACATGCGGGTTAGAAGCATATTGTTTCTGTGAAGTACACCAAATATGCTGATCAGACTACTAGATGTACCAATGTACCTATAGCTGCCTTCACCACTGCTCATGCGCGTATAAAACTGTATAGTCTTCTGGAGGAACTAGGGCAGAGAGTCTTATACTGTGATACTGACAGCTGTATCTTCGTAACCAGGAATGGGGAGAATGATCCCGCAGTAGGTAAATTTTTAGGGGACTTGATTGATGAAATAGGGCAGGGTAAACAAGCTGACGCTTATGTATGCACATGACCTAAATCTTACGCTGTTCGACTTATAAAAGAGGACGGTACCATTGATCACATATTAAAAGCCAAAGGATTAACATTAAATAAAACAACAGGGAAAATAATTAACTTTGACACTATGTTGAAGCTAGTGATAAATAATATTGATGATGATGATGATGATGAGGATGAGGGTGCTGAAAGGGAACGGTTGATGGCTGATGAAAGTTATTATTCTAAACTTAGAGAGAATGATGATATAACTGCACTAGTTGTTGAGGAAATGAGAGCTAGGGGTGCGACATCGAGTTTGCATGGTAAAGCATATCGTAAGGATGAAACAAAAAGCCCACATGTGGTTTTTAACGGAAAATATCTAGAATATAAGTCACCCACGTTACGATTTAAAGCCAATAAAAAAGGCAAGATGACTATCACAAAAGGTCAAAAGAAGCTGCGGATGACAGCTAATAAAAGAGCTCTTATAAAAAACACTGCACGTACAATCCCTTTTGGGTTCAGAGGAATCCTCTTTCCCTTATAGATATACGATAGTCTAGTGTTCTCTAACCGACCGTTTTAAATAATAATAAAAAAATGTTTTATGGTTTTAAAATAAATGTAACATATGTTTTTTTTACATATATATATATATATATATATATAATATATATATGATATATATATATATATTTTTATTATGATATAGCATACATAAGGGTTGCTGGTTATGGTGTGAGTAGTAGGGTATGTGGCGCGGCGCGGCGCGCGCGTATGTATTATATACTTTGGCATATATATATATATATGCGTTATACATATATATATTTATTATAAAAAAATATATATATATGTTTTTATTACATATATATATATATATATATATATATATATATATATATATATATATATATATATATATATATATATATATATATATATGTATGTATTTTTCTATGTGTTTTTATGTTTTTGTTTTTAATAAAAAAAATTAAAAAATTTCTTTCTTTCATCCTATTCAATAATAATAATAATTAATAATAATAATAATAATAGTAATAATAATAATAATAATAATAATAATAATAATAATAATAATAATAATAATAAATGATAATAAAAATGATAATAATAAAAATAATAATAATAATAATAATAATAATAATAATAATAATAATAATAATAATAATAATAACAACAACAACAACAACAATAACACCTTCGTCAGGAGCCCTAAACCGATGGTTGAACAGCAAACGGCACAGGAGCCGGAGTCGGAGTCAGCCTCGCAGTCGGAATCGGAGTCGGGGTTGGAGCCGGAGTCGGAATCGGAGCCGGAGCCGGAGTCGGAACTGGAGTCGGAACTGGAGTCGGAACCGGAGTCGGAGGCTGAGCTGGAGTCGGCTCAAAAATCAAACTCCCTACGGGAGTTCGATTTTTTCGACGTAACAATAATAATAATAATAATAATAATAATAATAATAATAATAATAATAATAATAATAATAATAATAATAATAATAATAATAATAATAATAATCATAATATTATTATTATTCACGTCAACGTTAGGCCTAATCTCACACGGAATTGGAAGCGTCGAAAGGACGTAAGCCGCTTATTTCATCTTCACTCTAGGGGGTAGCTACCCCTTAGATTCAATCTGCGACTTGAAAACTCTCCTGTGATTAGTTTAACACCTCAATAGCTCATATACCAAGTTTCATAACGATATCTCAAACCGTCTTCGAGAAATCGGTGTCAACGACGAGACTGCTACCCTACTACTGCCATCCTTTAGGAGCCAATAACAGAAGTGCTCTAAGAGCCAATCAAAATGCATATTTCTATTATTATTGGCCAATCAACGTAGAAAATAGAAAGACCTCGTGATTTCATCCCAAAATACTTATTCCTTCTTGCACCATCACATTCACTATCACCTCTTCATTACTGTTGATAACTTGATATTATACAAATTTTCGAAGTGTTCTTTCCAAACTCCCCTCTCATCCATTTCATCAGTTACAATATATATATATATATAATTGATAATATATTATATATATATATATATATATATATATATATATATATATATATATATATATATATATATATTTCTTTTTTTTTTCATTTCGTCTGTAGCTTGTTTTATATATTTTTAATCCTTTCGATGATTTATATTATTACTTATTATTACATACATATATATTATTATAGTTATATATATTACGTATTATTACTATTTTATATATATATATATATTATTAGATATATATATATTATATATTATTATTATTACATATTATTATATATAATAGTTACATATATATATATATATATTATTATTATTATTATTATTATTATTACATATACATATATATATTTCATGAAAAACAAAAGAGTAAAAAAAAAATATTTTCTTATTCATTTTGCGTTATTTATTTTTCCTTATATGCACTTATGCACTATTTTCATCCTTTTCTAAACGCTTCTTTGGGAAGTGAATCTTCTACAATGACATTGCTAACCTCGGAAGAAGTTAAAAATTTACTACATAATGTTATAATAAGTCAAGGTGAATTGCAAACTGTTTACCTTACAAACGAACAGTCTTCACCTTCAGAATCAGATAAAGAAGCAAGAATTCGGGTTCTTCTCAAATGCATATTTGTCTTCAGGTAGATCATCCGATGCAAAGAAGAGCGAGTAAACGCATCTCCTAAAGTGGCATGCAGAATTCCCGTTAGGGGGATCAAAATATTTGAAATAAGATTTTTTCCAAACACTCGTTTGGATTGGACGGCATATATTGTTATAATATTTACAAATTACATTTACCTCTTTAAATATATATGTCAGTATTGAAATTATGATTATATTTCAAAACAAAAGTTACGAAATTACAAGGAAAATTGCAGAATCTAGTCTTACATTTATCTTACGATTTATGTACTTGAAGTAGTTGGTACTACGACAACATTAGACGTCGTGTAATTTGCGGTGAAAATTCCTTATGACAACTGCCAATGCACTTCAGCTTTCTCAAAACTAATTTTCAAGTGAATATCTGGTATACAGTTCATTCAACTGGATTCGTCATCGCTCTACCTTGTCCATGTTTTATCTCTTCTCAAAGTACTGAATGTCCTTTCAATTGTGCTTGTCGAATATGGTTGAAATATTGGTATAAGTAAGGCATTTTTAATTATTGGGAAAAATGCAGTTGCTTCTTTGATCACTTCAACTATTTATAAATTTTTTAGTTCCTCACGGTTGAGCTTCTTCTACCTCCAATTCATATGCCAGAGTTCAGCCTCACATTGAAGTCCTCTCAGTTCATAAAAGTGTTCAAATACTTTGGTTTTCTCTTCAAATTCCTTATACGCAAGGGCAAGCATCAGCGACAGATGAAGTAATAAAAGAGAAAAAGCTTCTGAAATCTTTTCCGAGATTCTGCTCTCCAAGGAAACTGTGAAAGAATCCAGGTATGATATTAGAATAGTCCTCATCCAATATTCTTCATCGGTGGTAGTAGGAGGATTCGAGCGATGTTTGCGGCGATCCACCACTCTTGGTGGCTGAAGATCAAACCCAAGATTTTCACCTATCTGCTTTATCCTTGTATAAATTTCTTTTATCGTATCGTTGGTTTTTGAGTGGCCGGTTATTTTTCACAAATGAAAGAATTTTCTTCACATGGTTCGAGCATTGAAGAAGGTATAATCTCTTTGACTGTAGATTATTAACGACTGGTTCCAACAAAGCTGAATATTTGGCTATAATGCAGGTTGAAATAAGAAAAACAGGTTTTGTGGTGGCACAATACAGCTGAAGCGCATATTTTCTTGTAGCAACATTACTTACTTTTGTCAAGTTTTCCAGACCCTGCACTATATTCACAAAATGTGTCATGAATATTGAAATACTACCGTATTTTTATGGCCATTGCGTCTCGCAAAGCGCTGAAATACTGCGTATCTATTTTCTTCTCAAAGCGGGTTCACGAAAGAAATTGATAATGTCTTTAAAAGTGGATACAGTATTGCGGATTTCAGATGCAGAGTTCAGATCGTTTACTATAAGATTCAGTCAATGACTCGCACA
>JABUQX010077124.1:17500-22500 GCA_015478945.1 Trachelipus rathkii
TATATATATTATATGTATATAAATATATATTTATTAGTATAATATATATATAATAATAATATATATATATTATATATATATATAGTATATATATTATGATATATATTATATATATATATAATATATATATTATATAATATATATATTATATATATATATAATATATAATATATAAATATATATATATATATAATATTATAGTAATAATATATATATATATATATATCATATATATATATATATATATATAATATATATATATATATATATTATATATGTATATATATATATATAAATATATATATATGTGAGTATATATATTATATATATATATATATATAGTTATAATATATATATATATTATTATATATTATTTATAATATATATTGTATATATTATATTATAATATATTTTATATATATAACTATATATATATATATTATTATATGTATATATTATATATATATATATATATATATATATTTAATTATATATGATATATATATATATATATATATAAACTCACTCATCCATTTATTACTATATATATATATTATATAAATATTATATATATATAAATATATATATATATCTAAAATAAAAATATATATATAATTAAATAGAGTGTTATGTGTTTTACCTATGATGACACTACTCTACTACAGATGGTACAAATGAAAACGAATTTTATTTTATATCTCATATACATAATTTGAAAAGAAATATGTCCAAATTTTTTGGTTTTTATTTAATTTTGTAAAAAGATCATTGGAAGGATTCAATACGGTTTGGATTCGAAATTCTGATTTCGAGCTTTTTTATATGGATTCGGATTCGGATTCGGATTCGAAAATTCCACACATCCGGATTTGGATTTCGATTCGGATTCGTAATCCGAAGTGCTGATTCGGATTTGGATTTGAAACATTTTCTCACACACACGATTCGGATTCGAATCCAAAGATGCTTGCCGAATTCGCCATCACTGATATATATATATATAGATATTATATATATATATTTATATATAGTATATATATATATATATATATATATTATATATATTTATTATATATATATATTTATTATATATATATATATATATAGTTATATATAATATGTGTTACTGGCACGATATATAGCCTAAATAATACTTGCAAAAATATTGGCAATCATTTCTAAGTAGTTTTTTTATCTTGTCCTTATCTATATTTTTAACAAAAGCCAAGCTTAATGGTAAATTGGATGATTAAGAATCACGCTATGAATTTCCCAGAAAGCACTTAGTGTATTTCATATAGCGACAGAGTAAATGTAGAGTAAGCTGTAAATACCTATTTAATGTAAAAGCTTTCATAAGAACAATTATTTTTTTATCCTTAAATTTGAATACTGTACGAATCAGATGATATTATTTGTACATATGCCTCCCTTGAGTAAAAAATGATGTTAGTTAATTGAACTAAGTTTCGTATGAAGGTACAGAGATAATGGTCGTGGCATATAAGACAACCCACTATGGATTAAAATTCCTGAACTGTAGTGTGATGAGGAATAAACATAGCCTTTTTACTTCTTTGAAGATCGCAATTCGATATACTGTAAAAAGAAAGAATAAAATGTCCTTTAAGAGTTTGAATATATTGAAACTATTTTATTATTAAATAGACTTGAAATTAGATTTTTAAACTATTAATATATAGATGACTATTTTTAACAGTTTCATTTTGCTGCAGTTTTTGTGACTTAATAAATTATTTTCAGTATAGTACCACCTTTTCTTTCCCAATGTCAGAAGAATAAATTAATAAAAACATTACTTTTTAATTCATGACCTTTAAGTTTGAATGGTGTGTTAAAAAGTTTTCTTTTTGTGAATGACTTAAATGAGGTTTGAACTAAGAATATATAGAATATGATTTTCAACACTTTCATTTTCTTCATCTTCGTAAGTAAAATATTTTTCAGTATAAGTCCACCTTTTCCTTTCCCAATAAGTGTCAGATATAGTAAAAATTAATAAAAAATTTATATTGCAAAAAAATTCTACAAGGTTTCAAGTGGCGTAGCTACCCAAGAAATTAAAATTAAGCATCACAAATGCGCAATAAAAAATGCATGCAAACATGTGATTATTACACTTGACCGCTAGACTTGTTATATGATTTGAAAATCGAGCCAGTTCGTTCCTGAATAATAATAATAATAATAATAATAATAATAATAATAATAATTAATATATAATAATAACAATAATAATAGAATAATAATAATTATAATAATAATAATAATAATAATCATAATAATAATAATAATAATTATAATAATAATTAAATAAAATAATAATAATAATAATAATAATAACAATAATATAATAATAATAATAAATATAATATATAATAATAATAATAATAATATGATGATCATTTCAACTCGTTTCATTTGTGTCTGCATTTTGCTTAGGGTTGTGAAAAAAAAAACGGTTTTTTTTTTAATTTGTTTTTTTTTTTTTTTTTTAAACACGTTTTTTTTAAAACAATGATGTTTTATTTTTTTTGTGTTTTTTATAAAATACCTCTTTTAATGTTAGTTAAAGATGTTTTAAATTATTACAGTAGTACAATACCCTTCTAGGCCTAAATATTGACTATTAATACGGATTTTAATATATACAGTGGATATAATATAATATATATTATATATATATATTATGAGGTATTATATTATATTATATATATATATATTTATAATAGTATATATATATAGTATAGATATATAATATATATATTATATGATATAATGCTCAAAAAAAAGGGAAATGGTTATTAATACAGGGGTGGGTTGTTTTTGAGGTGTAGGAGAAAATGAGAATGGTAGGAAGGTGTTGATATCTGTGGAGGGGAGAGGTATGTGTATGGAAGTAAATACTTTCTTTAAAACCACAAGAAGTATCCATAAGTATACTAGAGTTTGGTGGTAAGGTAGAAGATGGTATCGAAGTGAAAAAGTATGATTGATTTTGTGTTGGTGAACAAGGAGATGTTGAAGTGTGTATTGGATGTTAAATCAGTGAAGGTTTAGGAATGGGATTAATTCGGATCATTATGTTTTTTCTATGTAAAATTAAAGTTTAGTGGGGACTTGGATGGAGAGGAAGGTGATACGGAGGAAGGGGGGTAAAAAAATTTTTTTTAAAAAGATTGAAAAAAAAGAAAGTTTTTTTTTTAGTGACAAGGTAATAAGAATAAGTATGTAAGAACGCTCGCAAAGTAAGATCAAGTTGAATGTGACAAAGTTGAAAAACTGATAAATTCTGGAAAGCAAATGAAGGGAAGCAATTGTTAGCAGTGTAAAAAGAAGTATGTGGGTGTACTAAAGTAGGGAAGTAAGAAGATGAAAACAGTGAAGCGATGGAAATGAGAGGTGATGCAAGCGGTTAAAAGTAAAAAAGAAGCATGGTTGAATATACTAAAAGCAAATGATGAAGTTTCAAAAGAAAGATGCTTGGAATTATATAAGGAGGAAAAAAGAATGCTAAAAGATGCATACGTAGGAGAAAAGAGAGGTAAATGAACAGTTGGAAGGAGGATGAATGGGAACATACAAGGAAATAGGAAACTCTTCTGGAAGGAAGCGCGAAGGTTAAGAATTAAGAATAAGGGGAACCTGCTTGAATAATGAATAGGGATGGTGTTTGTTGAAACTGATGATTTAAATGGATGTTGATGAAGTGTGGAAAGAAACACTTTGAAATCTGTATAATATTGGCAAGTAATGATGAGTGATAAATGACTGTGGTGTTCGTGTTTTGATAAGTACAGGAAGTGGAATAGGTATTTTGGGGAATGTGGTTTATTAGCAAAGGAGGAGGTAATAAGTAGAGTGAGAAAGTTGAGAATGGTAAATCTGCAGGTATACGATGAAATTACTGGTGAAGTGATAAGAAAGCGGAGGCAGATGGTGATTTGATTGATCTTGAAGTTTAGTGTAATAAAGCGTTTATAGAGGGTATAGTTTCGAAGGGATTGGAGAGAGCAGTAATAGTACCTTATATAAGGGTGAGGGAGATAAAGGGAACTGCTAGAAATTATAGGGTATTTAGTTTATTGAGTGTTGTAAGGGAGATATATATATGCTGGTTTTGGTCGAAAGAGTGCACCGAGTGATGAAGGACTGATTGGTGAGAACAAGGTGCGTTTAGGAGTAGTAGAGGGATGTGTGGATCAATCTTTACATGAAGCAAATGATACGAGAAAATGATGAGACGAGGAAGAATAACATTGTAATTTAGGTTTTTTAAATGGATTTGCAAACAAGGGTATGATAGGGTTAATAGGAAGGTCTAGGGCTATGGCAGGTGTTAGTGATATATATGTGTTTGTGTAGGCTTCTGAATGGCATCAAAAGTATGTATGACGATATTGAGGCGCGTTGTAAGAATAAATGGTGTCAAAAGTGATTGGTTTTAGTATTAATAGCGGAGTGAGGCAAGAATGTGTGTTATGCCTCATTGGTTATTCAATTTGTATATGGATGGGGTTATGAAAGAATTAAAGATGGGGTGAAGAAATGGAGTTAGAATGATGGAGATGAGTGGAGGGTGCTCTACCTATTAATGCGGATGATTTGGTTTTGTGTAGCGAATCTGAGAGTTTGAGAGGATTGGTAGAGAGATTTGGCAGGGTGGTGTAAAAGGAGGGGTTTGAAGTAAATGTAGATAAGAGTTAGGTTATGGTTTTGAGTGAGGATAGCGTCCTCAGTGTGGAGTTTTTTGTTAGATGTGAGCAGCTGGAACAAGTGTCTGAGTTTAAATATTTAGGGTATATTTGTTGGATGAGACGCGGAATGGGATGATGTCATGAGTTTAGTCAGGGAAGTTGTGAAGTGGCAAGGGAAGTGGCTGGTGCAATTAAGATCGTTGTGTTTGGTGAAGTGTAAAGGGTACTATAGTTTTTAGTGGTGCGTTTAGTGGTTCTTATTACATGACGCTATATGGTTGT
>JABUQX010077124.1:25000-35000 GCA_015478945.1 Trachelipus rathkii
ATAATAATAATAAGTAATAATAATAATTAATGAATAATAAAAAATAATATATTAATATAATAAAATAATAATAATAATAATAATATAAATAATATAAAAATAATAAATAAATAAATAATATAATAAAAATAATTTAATATAACTAAATAATAATAATAATATATAATAAATAATATAATAGATAATAAGATAATTGTAAAAATAACATAGATACTAGATAATGACAAAATATAATAAAAATAATAGATAATATATAAAAATATAGTAATAATAATAATAATTGATAAATAATAATTAATAATATGAATAATAAATAGATAATATAATAATAATAATAATAATAATGAATTAAATAATAAATAAATATAATAATAAATATTAATAATAATCATTAATAATAATAATAATAATTAATATTAGATATAATAATAATAATAATAATGAAGAATATAGATATAGATAATAATAATAATAATAATAGATGGTGAAGTAATAATAATAATTGAATAATAATTGGAATAATCGAATAATGTAATAATACTATAATTAATAATTGTGTGGAGATGAAAGTTAATAATAATATTATTAATAATATATTATTATAATAGGTAATGATAATAATAATATGATTTTAATATTATGTTTATGGTGTTGTTGCTCTATTACATTGATGAATTTTTTTGTTGAAAGTTTTCCGACTTTGAGTTTAAAATTGGTCTTAAAATTTCTGGAGTTTAAATTTAAAAAATAAATAAAAAATTTTTCCTCTCTCTCACAATCTATGAAAAGAGTTTCGGACGTAGAGGAGTATTTTACTATGGATATACGAAACTTTTTTATTTTGCTATTTCTTGAATGGTCGCTAAATCCTTTGTCTGTGTTAATACGCTGAAGCAAAATTGTTAAAGTTTATTCCATTTATAAACGATATTAAAATTAATTTTATGAGATCTTCCTTCAAATCTTTTTCTGGTCAGAATATCCGAAAATTTGTTAATTATTATGTAAAAATTATCCTCTAAATAATTCTTTTGACTCTTCATGCAGATATATAATGTTGAAAATTTTCGCAAGGTGATAGAATTAGCTTTTAATGCAACTTTTATCTAATATTTTTTTCTTCCATCCCTAATCATTTTACCTCTCGGCCAATAATGCCCAGCTTTAAAATAAGTAAAAAAGCAGTGCCTGTGTTTACGGATAGAGATGAAATGCTTTAAATAAACATACGTGTTGTGGGCCACTTGCGACTGAATGTATCTCCTTTGGTTATTTTTATATAGATCTGAATGAATAATAAAAATAAAGGATGATGGTTATCCGTTTTCTGTTGATGTGAAGTCTTTAACCCTCTGCCAGATGTAGAATTTTTTTTGCGAAACTTAATGATTTTTACTTATTTTACAATAAAGTTAAGAGGAGAAAGAGCCTAATTTTTACATAGAAAATATCTAATTGTTTTGCAATTAATATTCCTTGTTTCCGATGTGGAATAAGTGCTTATACACTTTAATATACGGCTGTTGTATCATTGTACGTTAAATTGCCATATTGTCAGCCAAATGCGGTTAATAATACGTGTATAATATCATTCGCAGCTAATAATAGTCTAGAACTTCACTAAGTTCTTCTACTGTTGGAACAATTTGTAAAGATGCATGATCAAGAAATTAATTAACAATAATAGTATCAAATTCAAATAGAAAATTATAAGGGTATCATTGATTGTCTTCATTTCGTGGATCAATAGCTTTTCTCTAATTTAATTTCATCAGTTGTGTGTTAACTACATTCAATCTCGGCAGATAGTTGTGACATTGTTGGAAAATTGTAATGTTCAGTTTTTATAATAATAAATATTTTAGGAGCTGATACTTTCTATTGAAGGATATTTTTTTGGCGTAGAGTTATTTCAAAATCTGATTAACTTTCGCGTCATTGTGTATGGAACGTTAAACGTTAGTGAGTTAGTATGGTGAATATCAGGTTACATTTTGTATCCGGAGTTTTTGCTATAAGAGTTGACTTTGGTATAATGATCTCAATTCTCTCGTTATTATTATATCATACGCTAGTGGTTTGTTTCTACAAGCAATAGTATATCACAGTATATTGGATTAGTTAAAATCAATGATAATATACAAGGAGAGCAACACTAAATTGTGGTCTGTAGAATTCAATGTGGATTGTGGTAGATAAAGATTTTTCGAACAAGTTTGTTTATTTTCTATTGTATTTTTATTAAGCTCTGTGTATTTCTTTTTATTATCAATTAATTGTAATCACAGAAGTGTGGTTTGTGTTCGGTTAATGTGTGTATAATATTTTACCATAATTGTTTTTATATAATCTGTAAGATGCGAAGTGCATACAAATAGGTATCCCATGTTAAAATCGGTAATGACGAAGTAATTAATACTCCATTATGGTGGCTGATATATTGGTGTTATTGGTGTTTGTATATTGGGATATATAATATATTATTATAATAAATATTTATATTATATATTTATATTATATATATATATAGTATTATTACATATATAATATTATAGTATTATTATATATATGTTGTGGATATATATAGTATTAGTGTTTAGTAGGATTTATTATTATGTATTGTGGGGTGGGTGTGTCATAGTATGTTGGTATCTTAGAAGTGTGGGTTGTTATAGTGTGTTGTTGTTTGTGTGAGTAGGTCGGTGTATAGGGTTTGTTAGGTTTTATTGTATGATATTATGATGTACTTTATATTATTATTTATAATATATTATGTATGATAGTGATGTGGTGATAATTAGCGTTATTATATAAATGACTTATATTTAACAGAAAGCACATAATCGACATGAGTATATATGTATATATAGCTTATTTTTTTATGATTATAGTTATATTATAGTAGGTATATATTTATATATTATATAGTTATGTGTATAGTATATTATATATGTGTGTTAGTCGGTTATCTGTGTTTGTTATGATTAGTATATATTAATCTGTCAAGAAATAGAATTCATTGCGTTCCTTGAAACCCTTTTTCTAAAAAATGGGATTCCCTTGGTTTTGTCTCATTGAAATATTTTTTAGAAAACATGTGCTCTTTACAAATTTCAACAACGCTCTTCTCGGCCAGAATTAATGTATCTAAATAGCATTTTATATCTCAAGTTGCCATTTTTGGGGAATGTGAGGTGTTAGACCAATTGAAATAAAAAAATTAATGAAATTTTAAAAAAGAATTAACTACGTGTTGCCTCATCTGTTAATGCAAGAACTGATATTTTGTTATAAATAATGACAACAAATATTGGTAATTTTTTCATAAGGTCTAAGTGAAAGACTTCTTCTACAATATATATTATATATATATATATATATACTGTGGTGGGCTGTGATGCCGCATTATTGTGGGAAGATACTCGATGGTCTTTCGCAATACCGGTTCATCGCTGAGTCACTATAAGGTGGGGTTCCTTAAGAACTTTGGAGCAGATTAGCAGTAATTCTGCCCCCCTATTCGGCCTAGATTATCGTTCTGTACTATAAATCACCAGGTCTATAATGGATTGTAAATTTTGAAGATACTTTCAGATTGTCGAAATGAGCCGGATCTCCTCCATTTGTTTGGAATCTTTGTATAATATGGCACCACAAACTTCATGTTCAAATGAAAATGTTCTTCCTCTGTATTAATAATTTCTATATGCATAGTTGGTTGGATAAGTGTAGGATTTCGACCATTTGAATAAGCTTATTTCTGAAATGTTGATTGTATTTTTATATACTTTACTTTTATTTGTGATTTTATTTGTAAATATTTCAGAATTTGGGGTATGTTGGTATTGTGATTATGTTTTTATCAGTTTCTACTTTTAGCGGCTGTGAGGTATTGGGTATGTCTTGGTGTTGAGGTGTGATTTGGGAATGTGCTACTCCAGTAGATAACTTATATTCGTGCAAATATAGATTCTTTGTTTATGAAAATTGTTCAAGGTTGGTTGTTTGTGGTTTTGTTCTTCTGTGTTTAGCTGTTATTTATGTGTGTATGACTTTTATTATAGGTATATATATTGTGTATAGTAGTGTATTAATAGTTACTTTTGATAGTATATATTTGATATTTGTATTTATTATATATATTAGATATATTATATTATATATATTATTACAACACTTACCTCATTGATACTCATTAGTTTAAGAGGGTATAACGTTGGCAGAATAATATATGATGAGAACATAATTGCTAGCATTGTACCAAATGTAAGTACTAATTCATTCCATTATCCGTATAACGCTTCACCAGCGCAAATTAGCCTGTAACCTCAAAAACATTAAAATTTATATTAAGATTAATTTGTTAGTTTTTTAAATAAATCGTTTATAGAATAAAGGTGTTCTAAATATGATATTGTGATATAAGGACGTTGATGTTTTTAACACCGCATTTACTATATAAATTGAGGAAAAAATTTGATAAATTTTATTAATTGCTTGTGAAAAAGAGCAAATATTACTAGGAAAAAAAATGGTGGAGACTGTCTTAACTTTATTTTGAAATGTTTTGATTCCTAGATCCTAATACATTGTACTAGAACTAATTAATATACTAATATACTGGAACTAATATTAAAAAACAAATTCGGCATTAGGATTTACAAAACAGGACACATGTTTTATTTTTAAGTAAGTTTTAGAAACCTATTCTCTTGATGAAATAATCAACAGTGGACAAGTTACATTTTTAAGTGGACCGTTTATTATTTATTAATAAATTTAATAGGAAAGGTCAGGATTATAAAATTTCTTTAATAGAACTCTTGTGATACTTCGGGTGATATGGACAAATTCTGCGAGTTGGCAGATCTCTTTTTGGGTCTTGTTTAATGTGTATGAGTAAGCTTCATTTACTTCAATCTTTGAATGTAGGTTGAGCAGAATGATTTCTTCTAAATGAGGCGCAGATAGTAATGTTTGTGTCATTTTCAGCTTACCTTTGTACATTTTTTTATAGCTTACTTTTAGATTTTTATAGTTATTTTCTGCTCAGTTTTTCAAAAAGAACTTTTGTGTTTAGATCCTTGTTAATTTTAATTCTCTTCTACTCACATAACAGATCCGGAAGTTATGGCGCGTATGGACATTATTTAGAGTTTTGCTCACCAATCTTTGTTATAGGTCCCTTTTCCGTAGAGTGACATGAATATTTACAATGCTAAACTAAGGCATGGCGTTAATATATGTATATATATTATATATATTAATGGTTTGGTTTTTTTGATTATTATATTTGATGTTTATATTATATTTATGTATATAGGATGTAGTTATAAGTGATATATATATATATATTATATGTTTGATGAATTATATTATATATATATATATATATATATATAATATATATTTAGTATATATATATATATATTATATAGTGTATATATTAATTTTGGTGATTTTTTTATTTTTTATTATTATATATATATATATATATATATATATATTATATTATATTTATATATATATTATATATTTATAATATATATATATATATATATATAGTATATATATATATATACTATATATATAATATATATTATTATATATATTATATATATAATATATATATATATATATATATATATATATATATATATAATATTATTATATATATTATATATAGTATATATATAATATATATATATTTATATATATATATATATATATATTATATATACTATATATTTATATATATAATATATATATATATATATAATATATATATATATATATATATTTAAATATTATATATATATATATATATTTATATATATATATATAATATATATATTAATATATATATATATATTATATCTATATATTATATATAATATATATATAATATTATATTATATATTATATAATATATAATATATATTATATATATAATTAATTATATATATTATTATATATTTATTATATATATATATATATATATAGTATTATATTATATATATATATATATATATATATATATTATATATATATATTATATATATATATATAATATATATCATATATATTCCTAAATCTATACGAAAAAGTGTGATGTTATACTCCTCAATTTTGACATTAGCATGGCAAATTTTTCATTCTTTGACACATCATATTTTATATTCATATGAAACAAACTTACGTTATTATTTTGTATTTGTGTTATTATCACGAAGCTAGGTACCCAAAAAATTTGTGGGGAAATTTTAAAAGAATTTTCTTTTCTTCATTTCAACCTTTCCTGTAGTGGAAATAAAAAAAGTTTAAGCCAAACTTAAATTATAATAATAAAATAATATATAATAATAATAATAATAATAATAATAATAATAATAATATATAATAAAATAGATAATAATAATAATAATAATAAAATACTAATATATAATAATATTAAAAAACAAATTGGCAATTAGGATTACAAAAACAGGACACATATTTTATTTTAAGAATAATAAAATATAATAATATAATATATATAATAATAATAATAATTAATAATAATAATAATATAATCCTAATCCTAATAATACTAGAACTAATTAATATACTAATATACTGGAACTAATATTAAAAAACAAATACAAAAGGCCATATCATCGCAATTCACATTAAATTAAGAAGTGTAGGGAGAGCTTGATTTTTGTTTTGCAATTCAGATCCCAAAGTAAGTAAAAAATACTGACATCATCATTGAACAATATGTACTAAATTTTAATGCGTTAGAAAAAAAATAACTTTAAAGACTGAAGGTCAAATGCTTCAGATTACGCCAGAAGGAAATAGTCCCGATCTTTCTCTGCCTAAACACCAAACATAGGTTTTGATGATGTTACACTAGAAATGTCTAGTGATTCCCAGTCTGATGAACATGAACAAGCTGATGAAGTGAATAACTGTACTACAGAAAATGTAAAACCTAAGTTGTTTACTCAAAACGAGCTAAATGATTTGGTTAGTGATTTGGTCTTAACTAAAGAGAAAGCTGAGCTGATTGCCTCCAGACTCAAGGAAAATAACCTGTTGGTATAAGAACGAACATTATTGTATATAGGAGTAGAGAGCAGCAATTTGCTCAATATTTTCGACAAGCTGATGATTTAGTATACTGCTCAGATATTGCCTGATTGACAAATGAATTCGGAATAGAATATAAAATTGAGGAATGGAGGCTTTTCATAGACTCCTCTAAAACTAGATTAAAGGCTGTTCTATTAAACAATACTGCATAGGTGTTAACCTATGCAGTATTGCCTGTTTCTTATTCTGTACATATGAAGGAAAGTTATGAAAACCTAGATATAGTTTTAAATAAAATAAACTATTCCGCTCATGGTTGGAAGATATGGGCGATTTGAAGGTGTTATGCATGTTCCTTGGCCAGCAAAGTGTGGTTTGCAAAATTCCCATGTTTCTTATGTGAATTGGATAGTAGAGCGAGGGATCAACATTGGTCAAGAAAAAATTGGCCTGCAAGACAAGTTTAAAACCTGGAGAGAAGAACATTCTGCGCAAAATCTTCGTGCATCCGGAACACATTCTGCTTCCACTTCTACACATAAAATTAGGATTAGTGATATAGTTCGTGAAAGCATTATCCAAAGATGGGCAATGTTTCATGTATCTCTGCAAAGAGTTTCCTCATTTATCAGAAGCAAAATTGAAAGAAGACGTGTTTGTTGGACCTGATATCCGGAAATTAATGTTTGATTCCAACTTTGAATCAAAAATGAAAGTCAATGAGAGGGAGGCTTGGATATCATTCAAGCAGGTTGTAAGCAAGTTCATGGGCAACAAAAAGGACCCACAGTATATTTCTATTGTAGCCAACATGTTGGAGAAGTTCAAAGAGTTAGGATGTTTGATGAGCCTGAAGAGTGACTGTTCAAAAGTGAACCTAAAATAAAACCCGACAATCTGGGGGTTAGTTAGGACGGAACAGGGGGAACGTTTCCATCAAGGAAGCAAAGTGAAGGGGAAGAAGAAAATCAGGGTCGCTGGGATATACCACTTGATGGGAGATTATTGCTGGGTTACCGCCACTTTCATCCGAGAAGTTTCAGCAAGCGACTCACAGGAGAAAAATCCATACCAAAAACCTTGGGTCAGATATGGAAAAGCAATAAAACGAAATGCACAAAATAACCTGTTTCGTTAAAAAGGTTATTTCAATGTTAGAAGTAATATTAAGTTTCTACATATGTGTAACTGTTTTTACTTTAATTCTCATGTTTAGCAAGTAATTAAAAGGCTGTCTACATATTGTAGACACTTTTTTACTTAACATTCCTAAAGTATTATTTCAGTCTAATTTTCCTAAGTTTGTAAGCGGAAGTCCCACTGTTACGCAAATTTGTGTTGTGATAGATACAAAACAGGAGGTCACGACATGGAATTAGCAAACGGAATAAAACTAACATAGAGAAACACCTATTAACGTTTAACTAATGAGCTTTTAATAAAATGTTTTTCGTTGGTCTGTGTTATTAGAAAATCAAAAATCCACAGAGCTTATAAATGAACTTTCAACGTGGGAACGTCTTTTAACTAAAGAGTTGAAAAAGGATAACGAAAAACTTTTATTCTAATTGGTGTACCTTTGGTTAGCTTCCTAAGGTTTAAAATTATCCAGCTCTTAAAGGAAATCTTTAAAATCACCCATTTTAATTCTAAATAAAAGGTTCACATGACATGGAAAAGCAAGATAGACATTTTACTTTAAGTCATTAAATTTGACAACCTTTACCATAGAAGAGCAAATATAAACATAATTTTCCAAGGAACATGTTTAAGTCGTAAAAAAATGTATATGATGTTAGGAATCTATCTACAAAGCCCGAAACGAGTGGATCCTCATATTTTACGAAGCTTGCGATTATTGCTCGGAGGGTTCCTGAAAGTTTAATGTTAGTACATAACATCAACTTAATTGAAGAAGTAGGATATAATTCCTCTTATGTGGGATACACAACACTTTAAAAACCCGAATTATGCAACACTGGTATAAACCCAGTAAAAAGATGGGAGTATAACACGACAAAACACAAATTCTAACCCCCCCTTCCTTACAGTTAAAATTGCTAGCCGTTTTAAAATCTTTATTTAAGTTTACAATTTCCTATCTTCGCATAGCAGAATCTCCTTTTTATTAAAAAAACTTTAGCCAGAATAGTCAATGTAAAATTTAATAGAAATGATGAATGCTTTGATTGTTTTTTGAATATTTTGAGTGTTTTGCAGGTTGCACCTAGTACCCATGATAATAGCTTATTTTTAAAAAAGTTAATTTGTAAGCTTTTGAATTTTCTAGAAACTATTTTTTAAACTTCACAATTAATGTAAAATAATTTTAAATTTTTTAGATTTTGAAATTTAATATCTGTAAATTGTAATATAAATAGTTAGCTAACCGTTATCATATTTAAATTATACTGGCGAAATATTATGTGGTGTCAATTATTAAACATATTAACCTTCTTTTTAATTCTAGAATAGTCCTTTAATCAATTTTCTTCTTGAAAATATAAGAAATTATTTCAGAAGAATAGTGAAAGAGCCAATGCAAAATGGCCTGTGTAAATATTGACGTGCGTGGATTCTTATGAAATGGTGTGTTTCGTATTGTAAAAAAATATAAATCTATAATAATGATAATATAATAATAATAATATTAATAATAATAATAATAATAAAATAAAATAATATAATTTAATAATAATAATAATAATAATATAATAATATAATAAATAATTAAATTTTAATAATAGATAGATATATATAATAATAATATTATTATTATTATTTATTATTATTTTTTAATTATTATTTTATTATTATTATTATTATTTAATTTATTATTATTATTATTATTAGTTAATTGAATATTATTATTATTATTATTATTATTATTATTTATTAGTTCATATTATTATTGTTATTATTA
>JABUQX010077125.1:0-18837 GCA_015478945.1 Trachelipus rathkii
GTCCTCTGTCCCTCAGGTCTCTGGCTCCTTGCAATATCACGATTCCATCAGTCTGACGGAAGCGGAGTGTTACCTTCAGCACACGAAAAGGAATCCACCGGGTAGCCATAACATTGTCTTTAAATTTTGGCCAGTTTAACACTATTGTATATTATCCCCACTTTAGAAAATCTATCATATATTGAATCTATTTACCAATGCTAGTACTTAAAATTACTAAATGTGAGAATTCGTAACAGCAAATTAGAGAGATTACACCTTTATAAGATTTAAGTTTAACTGCTCAAATTGATAAGGTCAATGAAAATTTTGTGTTTGCCTCTTTTAATATAATGAGGAGTAATATACGAAATGTAAAAAACTGTAAAAGTTCAAATTCTTATCAAATATACATAAATCCGAAATTAATTAATTGTTAAGACGCGATTATCTATAATCAATTAACTGAATATACAGTGGAATAATATTTAAAAAACAACGAATGTATTCATGTCAATGAAATATTTAATTAAACTCGAAAAGCCTGTAAGCCTTTTCCCAGAGTTAATTTTATTATAATCCAAAAACGCAGCGCATAATATTTAGACGACTACTATTTCCTACCACCTAGTTGTTACCAGTCAATAATCGAAAGCCATTGATTTCGATAATCTAGGCATACTAAAGCATCTATCAGATGATAAATGCTCATTATCAAAGTATTAGCGGTAAAGCGCGGTCGTTTTAGGAAATTCGCAATTAGTCTATATAGCTTGAATGAGCTATTTAAAATTGTTCATCTAGCTTAATATGATGAGAAAAGTAGTTACTAAGATTATATTTTTTTCTAACCAGGAGACAGAAATTAGTTCATCTAACTAATATAGAGAAACAAGTATTATACCGAGATTATATTTATTCATACAAAATTTTAAACATCTATAATTAATGGCAAAAGATAAAACGGGATCTTAAGATCAAAATAGAGAAGTATAGGAAAATTAAGCAATGGGAATTATAGGAGAAATTAACAGCACCCACACCCGGAAATTATTGCGTCTATAATTTACATATTTCAGTCTAACGAGGAGTAAAACACATAAAATTATTAGTATAGGCACGCGTAAAGAGTTATCTTACCATATTAAACTTAAACTTATGAAGAAGTATCACACCCAATCGCGGTATTTAAACTATCTCTCCCAATGTAGATAATCCATTTGTAGGCATCGGTGATTATTCGCAGGATACGCGAATCACGGACCCCGTACAAGTATTAGAGCTGCTTTCATGTTGCACAGAACTAAAATATATCAACTATCTAATGCATCTATAGTTGTAATCCCCTTTGTAACTCACCCTTATTACTTAGAAACTTGATCCACTATTGTGGATGCTTATTAAATATTTTTGAATAATACAATGTGATAGTAGGTAAGTCTTTACCTAAACTTCTTATTTTGTAAAATCACCTTAAAATAATATAATTAGTATCATTGACTATGTAATATTTAACCAGAACTCAGAACCTGAGATAGAGGATTGTAGTCTTTATTCACAAAAAATAATATAGAGAGATCGCTTAAAATTTAAGCACAAATATAACAAGTAATAAATTAAAAACATTCTTATGTCGAGAATTCTTATAAATAGACGCTATAGTATTAACCAACCTACGGACCACAAAATACTATAATAAATTCACTACTATAACTTAGTTCACCAAGTCTACGTAATAACACTATCATATTAATCCAGATATGAGTCCTATTATGCTATAACCTTCATCGAATCAACTCTACCGCGTCTAATTGACGTTAGTTCTCATTATATAGAGGAACCTTCTATCTCGACTGCAAATATCTCTTAACTTATTCTGATCTTTTTAGGAAAGAGAGTCATAAAAATAGAATTTTCAAACACCCAACTAAAATTTAGTCATCCCACGACTTTGAACCTATTATCATATCGTACATATCCTCCTCTATCAGTCAGCATGACTTAAACTCAAAAAATTATCTGAGTCAAACTAGAGCATCACGAAATGATAATATTCCAGACTCGATTACTCCACACAAACAACAAGCTTTCGTTCCCTCACCAGAATGTTTACACCGATCTCTGCATCACACAACATCTCTTGATTCTATTGATCCTATTGCACTTCAAGTCAAAACGCATTTCGAAGCTATCTTTTTGGAGGTAGAAACATAAACATCAAAAAATCAAAAGTTCTTTATACAAAGTCATCGCGAAATCCCATATAGTCAAAAAGTTGCCATAATTAAGCTCTGCCTAGATACGAGCTGAAAAATTGATAAATAATGCTCTTACACTCTTATACTATGAAGCATGAGCACTTAAACAATTCTTGGAGTATTAAATAGTTTCATTATAGCTAAGCAATAGCACCGTCATAACAATAAACTCTTCATATAGGAAGTGAGATATTAAATAAACCAATACTAATTGGACCCTTAAACACACAAATTAGGTGTTAGTGGTAAGATATACTAATCATACAAAAGTTTGGATTAGATCTATATATAGACAAATGATTAAATTATAATAAAATAACATATATAATAATTAACCATTCAAACGGATATAATCAAAAGGCCACATTAAACACAATTATTTACACAGGGATATAATAAAGTGGTTTAACAACTAGAATATAAAATAATTAAAAAAGAGACCTCAATTAAACAGGTTAACAAACTACCGTACTTAACACCAGTAAACCAACTAATATAGCAACTATGAGAGATCATTAAAATCAAAAAATTGGACAAGGATAATACTGTAAACACATAATGGTCACATAGCACAAATTGTAAAACTTGTTCAACGCATAGTTCTACTATACATAAATAACAATGCTTAATTCTTAACATTAACTTAATGGTAAATAATTATTACATAATTATACTTTCACATCTATAAAATAAAATTATTAATCAACTTACGTTTTAACTTAAGCAAAGGAAATACAGAGGTGATTAATGAGAGACGAAAAGTATATGCAATGAGTGTAATCGCGTAGCCAGAGCAAAAGTTCTATTATAGGAAAGAGAATTATATAATGAAAATAGTCACAAACACATGAAGCATTACCTAAAAACTAACTTAGAATACTGGACTGATACGGGAAAAAATACGCATTGGGGAAGAACAGGCTGAAAAAAACTAAGAATACAAGATATTAATGAAAGGAGAGTGTGAAAGAATAACAAACATTAAATAAGGGGGTAGAAGGCGCCTAAAAATAGAGTTTAGGGGCGACAGTACAATCACACACACGCAATGGGATAATTAAATAAAAAAACATAACTGTACTAGCTGAACAGGGGGTAGCGAATTTAACTAAAGGGAGAGGGAAGGGGTTATAATTCAATTAGAAAATTATTAGTAATTAACATAACATTATAAGATCATATATTCAAAGAAACGAGTGAAGAGAGAAATTATACTCTAATCACACTCACCATTGAAAATTAATCAAAACAATATTTTCAACAATGACAATATTACAATTTACATTAAATAGGTTAATATTTTTAAATTTTTAGGATCTATAAAATTAAAAAAAAATTAATAATAATCAAAAATGAAAACTTATAACCTCTGACCTTAGAACAAACATAACGTGAACGATTTGTACTTGTTTTTAAACAAAAATAACAGAAATAATGGATATGTAAAATGAATAAAGGGATTACAAAAAATTTGTTTTCTCCAATTCCGCAGTGGGGCCATTAATAGTATATAATCACATGGAAACAAAAATAAAGGATCCAACTGGCTAAAATAGACACGTAAAAAAGTTTGGAAAAAATATTGGGAATATTAGGCGTCTTCCCCTGTTAACATTAGAATAAGCTATGCAATAACAACAAGAAATTTATTACATATAACTGAGATATAAAAAGCATAATCTTTCCAACAAACACACGCCTACAGACAAATTGAATCAAAACTATACATCCACACACACCAGAATACTAAAAAACCCCATGCGTGGTCCAATGTATATATAAAAAATGGGAGAGAGGATCATTTATATTCAATAGAGACTCTATGAACAATAAACATCATAGGTATAACGGATCACGAGAGAGTAATGACACTAGTGGTTTTCGAACCGGCTCAAAGAACATTAAAATCTTTTCTTACAGCAAGGCGTATATATCGAAGCTAGACGACACACAAGAGCTACAATCTTTTGGCCTAATCACACTTTCATTTCCTTAACAACAACATGATATTTAACATAGATCATACAAGCCAGGCGTTTGAGACAATACTAGCCATCTATTACTTATTTCGGCCAAGATAAACAAACACTACAATAACTGGTAACTAGATTAATGCCTCCTACGGAAACAAATAACAATTACACAAGATATGTATTGAGAGAGAGCGGCCGTAACACACTAATATTATGCTAAGAATTCTAACAAGTTAAAACACATAAACAAGCAGGCAGAAATATGCTCCACCTATCAACACAACCCTGTAGAACCAGTATAACGAGAACAGATGTGAGAGCTGTACACGTGAGGATAACAGCCAGGCGTGAGCTATCTCGAGAGCTAGCAAAAACAAACCATGCCCTCCGCCTGTAACACCCGTACAAATTTGGCTTCTGAGGATTACTAGCAGTGGTATTTAAATACTAAATGTTCCAGAGCATGGATCAAGGTCTGAGAGCATCCAAAAAGAAAGGGAGACAAGCTTAGATACTGTAGTGTAACCACTATGACACAGTGATTCGGAGTCGTATCAAGGACAAAAAAATTTCTTATCCGACCACAGGTCTCCAGGGAATATTGAATACAGATTACGAGAGTAGGACGATATAGTTTGTTCATATATAATAGTTTAAATATATATATACACAACCAAAACATACGAGAACATATAAGATAAGCGGGAAAGACAGATATAAAATAAATACTGTAAATTAACATAAGATAGTTTATATTTATCATATAATTATATAAAAAGTCAGATACTAACATATTAAAAATAAATAATAGACAATATGTTATCTTATGAATTGAAAATATATCTAAAATTTGTATAGGTCCTAATTATAATAGAGAAGATATACATCTAGCATCGTGGGCTTAACCCCCAAAATAACACAAGTATTTATTAAATTTAAGGTATATAATTAAATAATTAAATTATATCAAGATAATGATTAATGTGGTTTAACCTCACATATGATAAGTGTTTCTAACTTTTTTAGAAAGTGATAATCAATATTATTCACTGTACTATGCTTAACTATTTTTAACCTTCACCAAACCCATAAGGAATTCCAACTTTTTAAATTAATCATTGAATTCCTATTGATTCATCAACGCATTATTTTCTAGTGCAAACATATTAGATCCGACTACAAAAATATAAACCTTAAGTATACACCAATCAAAAAACTTAATAAAGATATCATTCTTTAGTAGATATATCTAAACTTTAGTCGATATATTAAGTAATACTAAATATACTAGTTAAATGTAAAACTATACTAAAGTATTTTTTACACCATTAATTATTATTAAAGCAACAATAGATAACACTATAACCATGCGAAGAAATATCTTCATATATATAAATATTATAACATACTGACTCTGACAAGACCTAAAACAACACACAATCTATATAGATACATTATAAAGATATAGGGTTATATATACTTTCGAGCATACTTTATTATAAAACGATACGAATATAAAACTCTATACTATAAACATTAAACTAAAAGATTAACATTACTTAACTATTACATCTATAATAAAGAAGATACCTCGTAAACCTAGCACAGCGTACCAAAACGAATTCCCATTCACTAAAAGACACTTGTATTCTAACATAAACACAGTAAATCTAAACCCAGAATTACTTATAATTATTTGATTTAATAAATATAACAGAGGGATTGAATTACATTCAGGCCAGAACTTATTGTTTGGATTATCTTGGATAAACAGTTCGCATTACGCGAATGAGTATCCTCTAGATACTTGCCTCGGGAGAGAAGCATAGCAACAAATGTGGAGAGGAGGAGTTGAGATTATATACAAAATCGTTTCGAAATATTCCCGGTAATCAACGAATACTTATGCTCACATACTAAACAATGTCTTGCGGACAACTATATCACATGACAGAAATTGCTACTCACATAGAAGCACAATGATAATGAAAATTCGAGAAAATCAAATCTGTCACTTATTAATCTATCATTCAGTTTTCTGATTCAATATTGTTTTAAGAGAATTTCTTTCGACTTCCAGATTGCTTTCTATATATAATAGCAAAAATAAATAAATTCACACAAAAGTTCCACCAAAACACCCACAAAAATACCATAATAAACGAACATTCTTTCACCTGTCACAAGTAATGATGTCTAACCGGGATATAGCAAATGAGCGCAACTAAAGAACAAAAATTACGGTTAATTCCTTATATCACTTTTCTATATATTAATTATTAGTCATACTCTCCAAGTCAGCAATGTTATTGTAAAGTCGTATTAAATTTGACATAATAGTTATTTGTGCTCATTTTATATAAAGCAAAAAAAAACATAGATATATTAATTTTATTATACAAGAACAATAAATATATAAAAAGTAATATTATAATATAAGCTATATTAAAATCTTAATTAATCAATCATTAGTACAATGCACCAAAATATAGACGTATAAACTGAGTAAAAACATAATAACATAAGTTTTATACGCAAAAACATTTAATAACAATAATACTTAAAACTATTACTACTTAATATAAATAAAATACAATCATTATAAAGTTAAAAAACTATTGTATACATAGAGATTTTATCATTGAGAGATTTAAAAAGACAGTTATATAAAATATCGTTAAACTCATATTCAAAAGTTTCAAACAAACTAGTTACAACATATATATATAATTATAAATATATATATCACACACACACATATAGCTAATATATAATAATTATATATAGCATATATATTTAGATCCAATGGCGCTACGTCTATGAGGGTGCATCAGGGTGCAAGATCTGCCCTGAAGTTTACTGTATTCCTTAGCGATACAGAGCAGTTAGGAGTACTAATGCCTTAACATCATATCTTCTCTCATCCTCTAACGCACCAAATGAACTCGGAACTAACCTATAATAATTTTGATCTTAATTAGTCTCAAAGGAGGGTCAGCTATTGTAAGTTTGATTTCCAAATAACGCTTCTTAAATACGTTTAACTATCTGAGAGAGAGTAATTGACAATATATCTGCGTAATTACTATAAAAACATAAGACAGATCCGTATAACCTAAAAGAATAACAAAGACTATCTTTTAATTAGTGTTTTTGATCACCTCGCCTACTAATGCATAATCATAAAAACATACCCGCATATGACCTTAAACGGAGTAACCAAGTTTTTCACACACATTAAATAAGACTAAACCATACTAACAATACTGAACATAAAGAATAATAATGTCATAAAAACGAGATATTATAATATAACAACCTAACAAATAAACTATAACTCCACATAAAATACGTACAGTTTTTAAACGAATAAACTATATACTAAACATTACTAACAATTACCGCACTACAAACAGTACATGAGTACCTTCATAATCAATAACTAATATATAAAATATTATAAAATATGGCCATGCCCTCTAGAATCGGTACAAGACGTGCTAACATAATTCCGAGACTCAGACATCCTATTATTCACAAGACATACATCAATAGCTTAATAAAATAGAGAGAACAATCTGAATAAAGCCAAGTTTATTTAAATCACCTTAGAGCGTAAAATTAGTGTAATAGGTATATAAAATCGTATAGTCAGAAAAAAAAAATAATGATGAGCATAAACAACAATGATACTACAAACTATGCTACAGGAAGTAACCAAGAATACAGAATAAGTTAGTTTTCGAGAGCAAAACGATATATTATGAATAAATCTGCTAGACTTAACGTTAAGAAAAGTAAAAAAAAAAAAAAAAAAAAACTAATAAAAAAATAAAAATAAAAAAGACCTATTTTTTTAGGGAGCTCGAGACCGGCGGGGACAGGAGTAATAGAATATATATCCAGTAAAATTTTACATCAAATATACTATTCAGGTAATATTTTAATAATACAAAAAATTCCAGCAAAAGTGCCGTTGAAATAAAGTTTCAAGAAATTGGAAGACATGATATCACAACTTATTAAACCAAAGAAAATAATTGCATAATTAGACAACAACAGGTTTAACCCATACAAAAGCATAAACATAAATAAGTTGTCATCTTATTTGGCGATTCGAAAGGAAATTATACTACCTGCAATGTACAAGTCATTTGGAACTATGAATGAGGGGAGTGGTGAGAGCGATGCTCTAGCATTGCGCGCCGAGCAAAACCGTCGAACACAATTACGACTACACAGGGACTGGGGGACGTTTTTCCTCCTCATATCACTTTGAGGGGTAAGGCGAGAGCACGGAAGGAACCAAAATCTTAACCTACCGGCCTCAAACGTTTGCTGAACACAGTGTAATCGTCCAGTTTAACAAACACAGTAATCACACTCTTACCACAAAACAATCAAATACGATTTCTGCGATTCCGGGAGACAAATACCCACCTGTTATCTCGGGAGCGGATTACACTTTGAACATCCTAACACGAGGTCTAAGTAATATTATAACATACTACAGTCCTAATTACCGATATAAAACTCCGAGGATCTTTACATTTATTACACCCCAAGAGTATCCTATAAAAAACAACACATAGCTACTCCCGACGGAGAAACCACCAAGGGAATGCATCTCCGACTAGGTGTGGAGTGGAGAGAGACCGTGAATCCTAGAGGGGTGAGGTATGTCATACACTACTCACTCGCAACCGATCATCCTATCATCGGATCGTAGTTCGAGTAAAGCGGAGTTTTTGAGCGCGCCCTGGGTTTTATGTCACGTTCTAAGGTTGCTCTTTAAATAAAATAAAATTAACGTTATTATTCTATATAGATTAACTCTATAGATATTTATCCTTGTCATTTAAACACGGAGATAACCTAAAAATCAAGTAAACTATCGTATTAAACAGGCTTTTAAAAACAAATGGATGCTTATTCCCTCATTTTCTACTAATCTCACAAGAGTTACAGATTTTTATGTTATGTTTGGAATAAAACTTAGTAATGTTTACAGTTAATCTTCATTAGACATATGTAATGATAAATATTAAGTATATGGTTATTGATATATATTTTTTTATATGCCTAATTTTGAAATATGCATAATACCGCGAAGGTCAAATCCAAAAAAAGTCGAAAATATATATTATATGTTAATGTAGATTTATACGCATATGCTTGTGATAAAGAGTAGGGACAATGTTGGTGAGTTTAATTTATTATGATAGTTGATGCAATTTTCTTAGTCTGACATCTAAAACTTATAGATATCACAATGTGATGTAACTAATTCCGCGATAAATACAATGTATGTTCTTATTTTTACCAAGTAGCTGGTATCGAGTATTTTATAGATAGTGAGACATGTTTGAGCTTCAGTTGCCTATAAGGGTCTTGTCTCTAATTTTGATAATTATGTACATGTATTTCAATTAGTTATCTTATAATGTAATAAGTATAAAGTTAGCTTTATTAATTGTGTAAATACATGTAATAGTTAGACCATATATAGTCAGTTTGAGCTTTATACGTATTATTTAAAGACACTCATCTTTGTGCCAATGTTTATCACGTCTAATGAATTACTCGTAATGAGCTGACGTAAATCAATATACAGTGCAAAGTAAAATTAACATCTGAGATATATGGAAAGGTTAATTTTTAGAGAAAAGGAGTGTGGAGGATTGCTCACGTTTATGTACGTCATTGTATCTTTAAGTATAAAATTAAATAGTGTTGTATAAAGTAATAAGAGACTTATGTTATAATGTTATGATAGTTATTATTCGTATATCTGTATATGGTCGTGTTATTAGGTATTGTAGGTACCATGAGTTGTATTACAATTATATTCTTAGTTAAGGTTATGATATTAGTAAATGCATTTATATTAATGTTAAAACGAACTTTGTTACGACATTTAGCATATATGTACGATCAGTTAGTATATATTAGCAAAAAACTATTTTTGTGATTATGTTATTAAGTCACGAAAATGATACTCGAAGAATACTGATACAATGAATCAACCTAGATCATAATTAAAAGAGGTGCTCATGAGTGGGAGGGTGGGGAGGGGTTAATGGCTTTGATTTACTGATTAGCTGATTTACTGCTTTATAAATCCATATGTTAATACTTATTACATATTATGGCTCTGTGATAAATCTTTTTTTAAATTCATAAAAGTATCTACCTTTTTCTGTTATGGCATATTAAAACTTGGTTATGTGTTTATAGTTATTCGTTGGTCTGTAATGATAATTAGACAAATTGGTTATGAGAATAATATTTTGTTAAATATTCACTGATGTATGTATGAAATTAACGTTAAATGACAGATATGCTTGGAAATAAGTATGAATAAGGTTACTTTTTGTATGCAATGCTAGTTCTTTACTGTAATTAAGTGTGGAACTTTGTATAGTGTTTAACTGTTTATTAGTTTGACGTAAGTTGTGTTTTTTCGTTGTCAATAGTACATTATTTCTTAGTTCATATGATGGTATCTCTGCAATGAACGTGAATAAACATTGTTATTTATTAGCACTAATTTGGTTACTATCCTTTCGTTGTTTTCGCTTTATTTGAGAATAAGTTGTTATAATTGACAGCTGCTTTATTCGCTGTGTATAGTTGTGTGTTAAGTATGTTATTGTTTCAATCAGATTTTAGACGAGGTGAGTAAAACTTATGGTACTTTGTTTCGTCTTCACCTACTAGTATTATAGGTATTCTGATGGTTAGGTCAGGTTAAGAAATTATTTTATGGTAAATTATTGTTTATGTAATGTAAATGTAAATGTTAATATAAATTAATGTCAGAGATATGTTTGAATAAAGAGTGAATGGATTTATGTTTTAAGTGATGCTGTCATTGATGTAGTTACTATTTACTGTTATAAGTTTGACCTTTGGTAAATGTTAGCCAGATTGTCTGCTTAAGATGTGTTCAGGTTCTTGCGTCAGTTTGTATATTTTATTACTTAGTTCTTGGTAATTGCTATGTTGGCCTTTATTAAGTTTAAAACTTTGTTAACGCTTGCAATCATCTTTCGCTGCTCCGTATGATAATTACACAAGGTAGTGATAATTTTTAGTTAAATATTCCGATGTTAATGTAAATTAACATTGTTATTGTTAGAGACATACTTGACAAAGAGTGTGAATAGGTTCGTTTTTGTATGAATTGTTAGTTACTTTCACTGGTGTTAGTATGGAACTTTGTTTACGGTTAACCATATTATTCCTGTTTAAAGATGTGTTCATGCGTTTTTCCGTGTGGGGGTTTATAGTAATAAAGTTGCAAGATGATGCTAAGTAAGCTTGATTACCCATGTGGAAAGCGTTTGTTACGTCAACATATATTAATTGATCTTTGTATAAAGAACTTGACTTTTATGTTATGTTTAAATGTTGCTGATCCAAAATGATACTCGAAATGTGACTTGAATAATAGATCAATACCAAGAAGTGGATGGACAGGAGGGGTGCTGGGATGGTGTTTGATTTACTGCTTTAGCTGATGTAAAAACGGAAATCACAAAATTTTAGTAAAAATTATGAACCTTTAATCAATAGATCATAATAGTAATCAAAGATATAGATCAATAGATGCAATAGGATTCACGACTGGACAGGATGGTGCTTGGATTGTGGTTTGGATTACTGATTACTGCGATTTAGGGTATGTAAAATTTGACAATTTTAGTAAAATGGGAATTTGTCCTTAATCAATAGATCAATAGATCATGAGATCAACGTCAATAGTCTAATAGATGCATTGAGAGCAGGATTGGTAGGTTTGGGTGCTTGATTTACTGATTTACTGATTAGGTAGGTAAAACGTTACAATTTAGTAAAAAAATTTGACATTAACAAATACATCAATAGATCAAATAGATCAATATGATTAGATCAATTAGATCAATGATTGGACAGGATGGTAGGTTGGGTGGCTTGATTACTGATTTACTGGAGTTTAGGGTGATTCTTTCAGATGACATATTTTAGTAAAAATATTTGACTTATCAATAGATCAATAGATTCAAAGTAGATCAATAGATCACGACTGGACAGGAGGTGCTTGGATTTGTGGTTGTTCAACTGATTCAACTGATTTAGGGTATGTACTAACTGTTTACAATTTTAGTAAAAAAAATTGACTTAAGCAATAGATCAATAGATTCAATAGAATCAATAGATCAATAGATCAATCAGATCAATAAGATCACGACGGGGGAGGGGGAGGGTGCTGTGGGTTTGATTTACTGATTTACTGCTTTTAGGTGTATAAAAACCTCTCGTAAATTTGTAAGTTATAAACATTAAAAAGAATATACAGAATTTTAGTTTATTTTAATATAATTTATTTATTTATTTTTATTCTATTTTTGTTCTTCCTCGGTTCGAAACCATTATTTTCGAATCTACAGACCTCCAATAACATATATAAAGCACACCAACATTGTCGTTATTTATAGCGAATTGTTTAATACTTGGCATTCCGCAGTGGCTCAGCATCCGGTGGCCCGGAGCCACTCATTCGATTCTATACCAATTCTTTCTAGAAAATCAAATCACACTCTGAATCCTCTCACCAAATTTCTAGCCACATTACGAACACTTCGAAGTTTTAATATGGGGTGGGAGGTCCCCTTCGGGAAACCCAGCGGGACGAAACTTCAGTATACAACGAGGTATTACCCATCACATCTACTCTCCTCCCCAAATTTTAACGGTATCGAACAACTTAACACCATGTAATTACTCGGAAACATAGCCTGAAGCCGGAATCCTGGAGCCTAAAAAATTATTCAAATAATATATATGTTTATATAATATATTACAGGGAGTCAGAGCGGTCTGTGTCTGACAGAACGGACCTTTAGGTTCTGTCTGTTAATACCATTTGCGAAAGATGACCCTCGAGGTATAATAATAATAATAATAATCAATAATACGAATAAAATAATAATAATAATAGAGAGAATAAATTATTTATTTTCGGTTATAATAATAATAATATATAGGAATAAATAATAAATAATAATGAATTATATTAATATAATGAATAATAATAATAATAATAATTATAATATAATAATAATAATAATTAATAATAAATAAGATATAATATAATATAATACGGTAATAAAATAACAGTCAGATAACTGTTCAAAAATGTATACCCAAACATGTACCTGCAACCGGGCGACCTTTGAACTTGACCTCCTCCCTATCTTCCTTCTTTCTCTATTCTTCTTGCTATTTCATCGTCTTTATTTTCTTTCTTCTTCTTCTTTCTTCTTCTTCTTTCTTCTTCTTCTCTTCTTTCTTCTGCTTCTTCTTCTTCTCTTCTTCTTCTTCTGTCTCGTCTTCCTTCTTCTTCTTCTCTTCTTCTTTCTTTTTTCTTTTTTCTTCTTCTTCTTTTTTTCTGTTTTCTGTGTTGTTCTTTTTGTCTTCTTCCTTTCTCTTCCTTACTTCTTCTTCTTGCTTCGTCTTCTTCTTCCTTCGTCGTTCTTCTTACGGCTTCCTCTTCTTCTTCTCTTCTTCTTTTTATTCTTCACACCTTCTTCTCTTCTCTTCTTTTCTTCTTCTTCTCAATCAGCATCTCTTTCTTCTCTTCTTCTATTTCTTCTTCTTCTCTTCTTTCTTCGCTTACATTTTCAATCTTCCTTCTTTCTATCTTCTTCGTCGTCTGTCTTGTTTTCCTTCTTCCTCTTCTTCTTCTCTTCACTTCTTCTTCTTCGCCTTCTTCTTCACTACCTTGCTTCTTCTTCTTTTTCTCTTCTCTTCTTCTTCTTTCGTTCTTCTTTCTTCCTTCTTCTTTCTTTTTCTTTTTTTCTTTGATAAAAGGTAACACTTTCAAACTTTTATTATAGAAAAGCGTTATGTTAGGGAAAAATAATGAATATAATAATAATAATAATAATAATAATATATAATAAATAATAATAATAATATTAAATAATAATAATAATAAATAAATAATAAATAATAATAATAATAATACTTATAATAATAATAAAAATATATAAAATAAAGAATAATAATAATAATAAAATACACAATAATAATAAAAATAATAATTATATAAATATATAATAATAATATAATAAATAATAATTATAATAATAATATAATAATAATATATAATATAATAAAATAATATATAATAAATAATAATAAATACTAAATAATAATAATAAATAATATAATAATTAATAATAATAATAAATACTATAAAATAAATAAATAATTAAATAATAATAAATAATAATTAATAATAAATAATAATAAAATTAATATATTATATAAAAATATAAAATATAACAAAAAAATAATATCTAAATATAATAAATTAATTAAATTAAATAAACAACTAGTTACATATCATGATGGGTTAAATGTTAACCTTAATCGAATGATCACAAGCACATATAGAAAACACATTTCCAACACATTTAAAGAATTCCACCAAACAAGAAAAAAGTTTTATCATTTCATTCATCTGCAATATATAATAAAAATAATCTGGATAATTAACAGGATGGCTATAAAGATGGACATATTGATTCTCTTACGCCGGGGAGCTGTTTCGATCTGTAAAAAATACTCACATATAATAATTCAATATCAAAAAACGAGAGCGAGGAGAGAGAGGAGGAGGAGAGAGCAAAATAACACATATAGATAATAATACTATTGAATGAATAATGATATAATAATAATAATAGACAAACAGACAACACATAAATCTTAACTCAGTCGAGCATCTAATGGACCAATAAGAAAAAAGACCGGAGAGGAAATCGGAGAGAAAAGCAGAGCAAAAATCCCGGCGCCGAAGGCTCAGAGCAGTGCGGGAACTTGGTATTATGCCAGATATGATCCCGAGTCGGCAGGTCGGGGATAGGGTAAGGGAGTCGGAGTGGCAGCAGCACCGGCAATCACAACTAATCCAGGCAACAAATATTCCCAGATCGGACGGCTTAGATACACGAGCCTATGTTTAATAATACCGTGAGAGGAAGTTTCGGACTTACAGGAACCGTGTCGTACATGTCTAGGTATAAAGTATTACGGTTTCTAAATTTGAAAGAGGTGACATACAGACTTCTTACAACTACATAAACAATCACAGTCCCTAGATTGTATACCACATGCACTCCCCTTCGGGAAAACGACTAAAATACAGAGATACCGGATATATAGTAAAAAGAATGGCACAAAATAAATATCATCAAGAATACATTAATTATATAAAATAATTATACAAATATATAATAAGGATCAAAAGAAGAATAATAAATAATGCTAAGAACTTGGGAATAACATAATATAAAAATTGGAAAGGAACAATAAACTGAATAGTAAAGATACTAAAGATCTTAGAATTGTCTCCCAAGTCAAAGAACAGAACCTTTCCTCTTTCCACGATAATTACGAGAATATATAATTCGGAAAGGTTTTTGAGATGATACTATAATTCGCTCGGCCAAATGATCAACCTACCAAGTTAAACAGAGTAAGAATGAAGCTCACTTCTTAGTACCCACTGCGAAAGTGAAACATAAGACTATAGTAAAGAAGAAACTATAAATAGAAATGAGACACGTATATAAAAAAAAACGCGGCTTATACTGAATGAATGTTAGTAGAACAAATAATACAAAAAAGAAATACAGTTGAAATATCAATCCATTATATCACATCAAGATTTATCCTACGATAGTTGGAACTGCCTAAACCATGCAAGGAACATATTACATATATTTTATTAATATCAAATTTAGCAATTTGCAATACTCATTACAGTTATGTTACTACTCCATCTATTGTACTGTTTGTATTACATCTAAGATTTTCTGATTTATAAGAACTTGAAAATAAGAAATAAATTTTAAATTTTAAACCATATTAATACATTTTAATTATCCCCTGTAATTGTTCCCAACGTATTATAAATCTATCTTTATCATATATATAAAGAGTGCTACGCCTGAGTCCGATAGTCATCACTTATAACTCAGATTATAAATATATATATATTTATTAACCTATAATTATGGTATTATTAATAATATAACTATACATAATATAAATATATAATATTATATATATATATATATATATAATAATATACTATATATAATAAATATCATTAATATAATTCAACATAATAAGAGCCGTTTTTATAAAGAAATAACTACAAATCGTTGAGGGATAAAACTCCTGTTATAACTAATATAGAGGATTTAGATATAATTTATATATTTATAAGTAAATATAATACTATAATATTAATATATTTATATATAATAATAATAATTAATTATAACTAATATACCATTAAATATATATATAATAGTAGTTATTTACTTGCCCCATAATATATTATAGAGTTTAATTAATATAAATATAGCTCTATAAAATTTTACGAGGGAGAATTAGCGCTCCACTATACGATTAGGACAAAGTGCAGCGACCGCGGTGCCCATGAGAAAACTACTATATATATACTATATAATATAAGATAAACCACTAATATAAGTGCAAAGTTTTCTAAATTAGATCATCTACTAATTTTTTATTTTTTTTATTAATATTAAAAAATATTAGTACATCATAATATATATATATATTGAGATCTAAAAGAGTATTAATAGTAATAATAATAATCACAAAATATAATATATTATAAGTAGGAACAAGCAATAGTATTAGTAATTTATACATAATTTACATAGATCTATTAATTAACTATAATTAAACCATTAAAACTATCCAAAAATTATGGAATTTTAATTTCTTAAGCTGCCTTTTTATAAATTAAAAAAGGGGTTATTCAGTTTTACTGTTGTTATTACTATTTCAATAATTATATCATAGGCACACATAGATAAAAATAAGTTAGATAAGTTAAGATTTATTTTAAAGGGAAGGTGCCCACACCAGCTAACTTACTTAAGTTAGTGCCCATATTTCTTCTACCCCTTAAAAAGGAGGAACTGAGAGCCGAAAGATTAAAATAATTGTAATAGCTTTTCTTCATGCTCCAATTGGTTCCATTGCCTATCAACACTGGCTTCTTCACCTTTATCTGACAAGATACCACATGAAAGATTTCCTGAAACTGATGAACAATCTGACTCTGACCCAGATTCCTGTTTGATAGTGTTATTCATTCTAAATCCTAGTTCACAAAAAGCATTCCTAGCCTTTAATATCAGATCTTCAGTTCTGATTCTGAACTGTGAATCAACATAGAAGCCCGAAAAAATAGTTTTTAATTAACATTCTTTCCTTTTTTTTTCCTTCTTTCACAGAATCTTTATCATTTGCTAAAATATCTCCTTTAATTTCCATATGCTAATTAGATAATTCCTTTCTCTTTAAAATTTTCAAACAGTCAAGTCCTCTCCTTGAATTTTCTTTGTTGTAAGATAAAGATATTTTAATAATTCTCAGAAGGTTTCAATTTGCTCTCATTGGCTGTTGGATAGAGAAACTTCAGGTGTACCTCAATTTTCCACCTTGCCGCTTTAAAAACATAAAAAAATTTTGGGAACACATGCTACTTTCCTATTTGTCTCACCTAGTTTATAAGATTTGCTGTAAGAGTATTGTAAAGTGTGAACTACTCATCTCAATAATATATAAGAATTTGTACAAATTAGTAGGTAAGCTGTAAATAAATATATATTGTTCATACCAGTACTTTCTCTCATCCCAAAATGTTCATTAAGTATATAGTTCTTTAGCTATAGAATCGAGTACATATTATTTAAAAATTAATCAACTTTGAACATAAATGTGGATGAGAGAAGAATTTAAAAATCTTCATCAGAGTCTAGGTTTTGCATCCTTCATGTGGCAGTAAATTCAATGGGTCCTATTAATAGAAGCCTGGAGTTAGAGAAAGTTTAATCTCCTCCACTTGTACATCCAAATGGTGAATTACATATTAGATGTTTAATTTTCTAAAATTAATAATATACTTATTCCATAGTTCTTCAAACATTCTGCAAATTGAATTTTATAATTATTATTCATGTGAATTTATTGATGAATTTATATAGAGTAGGGGATAGCATAGGGCGTGGGACGCCTCATCACAAGGTTATATATACCAATGCTCACTCCCCATTACAACGCTATCTTTAGCAACCATTATAATCAATTGTTTCAGAAGTTTCACTTGGCATAGACAAATTAAAAGGTTTTTGACTATTTAAAATAGTATCAACTTTAGTCTGAGTTTTTGATGTTGAAGACGTGTCCTATAGAGACATACGCTACATTAACCTTATTTCCCTATCAAAAGGTGGAAAATTTGGCATTTTTTGGACCTTGAGCCACGTATCCTATGGGCAGAGGCTGTCTCGAGTAGGGGCTTCTAGCAAATCGTCTTTGCCACTTATATAATTATCGAATTTATTACTACTTCATCATCATCATTATCTGCCTTCTCTCCCCAGATTTGGGGTGAGGTAAGTAGCATATACCGAAACAAAAAAGTAGAGCATGACACAAGTTGAAAAGAAAGCCCCCCTTTACACCCCTAAGTGAGAACTCATTGCAGGTTGGTATCTTGTCAATGTGGGGTTCATTCCTTGGGCAAAGCC
>JABUQX010077126.1:7500-10000 GCA_015478945.1 Trachelipus rathkii
TATAAATGACCTATAAGGTATAAGTCAACTTCATACAATCCATAACTATTGTCAAAACTAATAATAAGTAATAATAATAATAATTAATAATAATCATATAATAATAATATATAATAAAAAATAAAATAAAAAATAATAATAAATGAAATAAATCTGGGAAATAATAATGTCATCGAATTCACTCAGCAATAGTAATATCAAGGTCTGAGGAGACCACCAATAAAAGAATAAAATTGATGATAGAGTGCATTTGTTATTAATAAAAATAAAAATTATAAATAAATAAACTTTAAAATAATCATAATAAAATAATAATATAATAAATAAAAAAAAATAATAATAATAAAGTAATAATATAAAAATATATAATATAAAATTAATAAAATAAATAATCAAATAAATATAATTAAATAAAATAAATAAAATAAATATATAAAATAAAAAAGAAAAAAAAAAGAAAAAAAAAAATAATATATAATAAAAACATAAAAATAAAATAATAATAAATAATATATAAATATATTAAATATAATCTTTATGAACTAGCCTTTTTATATTAATAATAATAAATAATAGTAATATAATAATAATAATAATATAATATCAAAAGTAATTTAATTATATAGATAATAATAGCTTATAAAAATAAATATATAATTATAAATAATAATAATAAAAATAATATATAAATAATAAAATAATAAAAATAATAATAAATAAATAAGAATAATAAATAAATTAATAAATAGATAAATAAAATAATAATAAATAAAATAATAATAATATATATAATAAATATAATTATAACATTAATAATATATATAATAAAAATAATAATAAAATAATAAATTAATAATAAAATACAAATAATTAAATATAATAATAATAATATAAATATAATAATATAATATAATAAATAATAATATAATAATGTATAAAATAATAATAATAAAAATATATAAAAATAAGTAAAAATTGAAAAAAATTAAATAAAAATTTGTAGATAATATAAATAAATTGAGAAGGTAAAAGTGAATAACAAAATTAAATGAAATAAAATTAAATAAAATAATAATACAATAGTATAATAAATAAAATATAATATACAAGTAATAACAAATAATATAATAATAATAATAATATAATGCAAGCTTTTGCACGCCTTGGACTATCAATTTCGAAACCTATAAGGTGATTAAGAACCGATTCAAATAAGATTGTAATTTTTTTGATTGGACTATTAAAATAGACCGCTTTTCGTTTTTGCATTAGGTTTTGCGCTAACGTCAAGAAAATACTTTGAGTTTGAGTTCGCTTTGATCAATAAATAAGCGCAAAATCGCTTAAAAAATGCTCACCAAGCCCCGTAAGCCGAATTTCTTTAATTCTGCTTAAGTTGTTATTTTATACAGAATTTTATTACTATATTACACAGAATGAGGCAAATTCTTTACTATTTGGCATGAGTCATATTGTTTACGCATTTTTGCGCTGTATTGACAAACACGAGCACAATCTCAAGCATTTTCTTACGTTTCGCAAGCACAAATGCAAAAACGATAACGGCTTTATTCTAGAATAGAATTAAAACAACAGCTTTCGAACTTTAAAACTTATAATATTTCGTTCTTGGAACAATTCAGAGCATCATCAGGCCAACGATTTTAGAACTAATTGATAAAAACAAAAATAAATGTTAATTTAAATATAAATGTAATAGACTAACAAAATTAAAATATTGATAACTGTTAAATCTAATTATATCAATAGATTCTATTCAGTCAAACTCAAAATATGTTCAAAAAATTTCCTATTTCGTTTTACTTGATGTTGATAACTAGTTTGTGACTTTTTATATTAAGAAGCGACATATGCCAGCGCTCAAATTCAAAATTTTTTTTCTGACTCGGTGTAATTATTTCAAAATTGGAAATGGCTCGAGATTGGGCTCTGAAGAAGGTTCACGCTGTTCGTTATTGTCAAATGTAAATCAAACAAATCTGTAGACAGATAGGCGCCTCGTAATTGAAATTGTTGAGGAGACAGACGAGAAAGGCTATTGAAGAGAAGTAGTTGAGGTAGATGAAGTGATGAGAGTAGTAGTAGTAGCTTTCGAGTCGCAGTAGAGAGTAAAGAATGAGGACTGAGTAGTAGTAGTATAGAGTAGTAGTATTAGTGCTGTGTGAGGCGTATAGAATTGTTTAGAAATCGAAGGTCCTTCATTTAAGTGGTGAGGTTAAGTAAGACCTGAGAGCTAGCATAATAGAGGGCAGCACTGTCCGAGAGATGAGAGAGAAGGCATGTTATTGATGATAGAGAGAAGCTAAGCAGTAAGATGAGAGGATAGAAAGATAAGGAAGAGTGAGAGAGAGAGAGATAGTGAGGATAAGAAGTAGAGTAAGGTAGATAGAACACATGGCAAGCAAATTCAACAAGTTTGAGAAAGGCAGACTGTACAGCACCATTCGTTAAGGATTACAATTGAAAAGTTAAGAGATTA
>JABUQX010077126.1:27500-44275 GCA_015478945.1 Trachelipus rathkii
GGTCTTTTTTTTTATACAACATGTCAGTTGTTTTCACTTTCATAATAATAATGGAAATGTTGCGATCTCCGTTAATGACAATAATAATAAAATAATAAAAATAATTAATAATAATAATATAATAATAATAATATAATAATAATAATAAATAATTAAAATAATAATAAAATAATATTAATATAAGAATAATATAATATATTAATAATAATAATACATAATATATAATAATAATAATAATAAATAATAAAATAATAATAATAATAAATAATATAATAATATAATAATATATAATATAATACGTAATATTATAATAATAATAATAATAATAATAATATAATAATAATAAATAATAATAATAATAATAATAATAATAATAATAATAAAATAATAATAATAATATAATAATAATATAAAATGTAATGATAATGATAATGTAATGATAATGAGCTAAATAATAATAATATAATCATAATAATACATAATATAATAAATAATAAGAATAATAAAATAATAATAATAATAGATAATAATAAATAAGTAATAATAAATAAGTAATAATAATAATAATAATAATATCAATAATATAATATAAAAATAAAAAATTAATAATTATAATATAAATTACAATTACAATTACAATTAGAAATAAAATTACAATTAAAATTACAATTACAATTACAATTACAATTGACAATTATATTTAATTTAATATTTATATTTATATTTATTTTATATTTATATTTATATTTATGATTTATATAATAATAAATAATAATATAATAATAATAATAAAATAATGAATATATAATAGTAATAAAATAGTAAATAATTATAATAATAATAATAAATAATAATAATATAAAATAATAATAATAATAATAATAATAATAATAAAATAATAATAAATAAAATAATGAATAATAATATAATATAATAATAATAATAATAATAACGATAATTTAAGTAATAACTGTAAGAATAATAATAAATTTTATTGTTCTTTCTCATCTCACTGCTACAGGTTGAGGCTACTACCTAAAATTTATTATTTATTAATAATAATTATAATAATAATAATAATAATAATAATAATAATAATAATAATAATAATAATAATAATAATAATAATAATAATAATAATAATAATAATAATAATAATAATAATAATAATAATAATAATAAATAATAATAATTATAATAATAATAATAATAATAATAATAATAATAATAATAATAATAATAATAATAATAATATCAGCTATTTGAAATCATTTGAATCCAGCTATTGAAGAAAATGTTACTTTCAAATCGAATCCCGATTCCGAAATAGGAATCGATCAAAAATGATCGATTACTCTATTCCCGATTTTAATTCCTATTCCGATTCTACTTCCTTGTGCTTCGGAATCGTTTTAAAATTTCAAATGAGTCACGTGTACTGTATTTTTATGTTCCATTTAGTCACGTTTTAAAATCAAAAATTTTTATCATTAAGATGTCTTTATTTGCATTTGAAAAAGTTTATTAAAAGACTTGTTAAACCCAATCTTTTTTTTTTTAAATAATTTTTTCATGGGACGATGTCTATATATTTTATTTTTATATTTTAGTTTATATTTTTCATTATTTTTGAAAAGCATAAATGTAATACATTTTTTGCTCGTTTTATTTCTCTATAAATGGCAAGAAAAATTATCGCCTTTTATTATCATTATTTTTATTATTATTTTGAGTTATACAGATGACTACCTGACTATACGTCCATTCTCTTCAATATGAAATGGGGGAAAATAATTTTTTGGGGAAAATAATCCTCTTGTTAAAATTTTCCCCCGTCGCATCACAATATCGTGTTCTTCGAAAAAACAAGTAACGGAAATCAATAAAATTGTTTTGAAAAACGAAGTTAATGAGTTACTTTCATTTTTCCTTTCTTCTTTTCCGTCAAGTCAGCAGCTTTAATCGCTAATTGGCGGACGACTAAAAAACTTTTCAGTTTATATGAAAAGAGGAAAAAAGAAAAAAAGAACGAAGAAGCGAATTGAGATAGTAATTTCTCTTTTCCAGTAATTTTTTTTATGGGAGAGAAATCTCCTCCCCCCCCCATTTCCCCAGAGCAGCTACATTTACAAGAGTGAATAAAAATGACCCATCTTCGTCTTTGAGAAGTAAAGAACATTAAACAAATATATAAAAAAGGAAATAGTGAAAGATCTTTTCAAGTTAGAATCCTAAAGAGTGAGTGAGTTGCCTTTTTGAACTGCTGCGAAAAATAAACTGTTATCTGGATGATCATCTCACTGAGAGACAGAAGCAATCTGGCTTCTCAAATCGTTTAGTCGAAGATATTAAAAAAATCCTTTTCAGAGTTTTTTTTTTTACGTGAATGAAGTTCATCTTTCACTCAACAAAGAAATGATGTTAGATCATCGCCTGAGCAAATCTCTTCGTAAATTAAAACTTCTGAGGCAATTGCCTTTTCCTCACATATATCAGTTTATTTTAACTTTCACAATGATAACGGGAATGACTGCGAACCTAATAATAATAATATTAATCATAAATAATAATAATAATAATAATAATAATAATAATAATAATAATAATAATAATAATAATAATAATAATAATAATAATAATAATAATAATAATAATAATAATTTAGGCTTTAAATAATAATAATAATATAATAAAATAATAATAATAAATAAGTAATAATAATAAAATAATAATAATAATCATAATATAATAATAATAATATAATAAAATAATAATACTTTTAAAATAATAATTAATATAATAATAATAATAATAATAATCAATAATACATATAATAATAATAATGAATGAAATAATAATAATAATAATTTAGGCTTTACGAAAAAACAAAATATTAAATTTATAGTAAAATAAATTAAGAAATAAAATGAAAATATAAAACTGAAAAACTAAAATTATATTAAACAACAAATGGGCATAAAAAATAAATAAAGAAATTAGAATAAATAAATAAATAAACACAGTAATAAATAATAGATATTTAAATAAATAAATAAATAAATAAATAAATAAATAAATAAATAAATAATAAATAAATAAAAAATAAATAAAAATAGATAAGTAAATAAATAAATAAATAAATAAATAAATAAATAAATAAATAAATAAAATAAATACAGATAATTTAAAACCTAGCTTAAAATCCTAAAACGGCGAAAGTTACGCTGACATCTTCAACACTTGCAGACATTAAACTATCAGATACTAAAAACACTTGACTAATAATTAAAAATTAAAACACAAAAAAAAGCAGAATTGGAGATGGGACTACTACTACAGCTCCTACTACTATTAAATAATAATAATAATAATAATAATAATAATAATAATAATAATAATAATAATATGAAAATAATAATAATAATAATCAATAATAATAATAATAATAATAATAATAATAATAATAATAATAATAATAATAATAATAATAATAATAATAATAATAATAATAATAATAATAAATATAATAATTAATAAAATAAAATAATAATAAAAATAATAATAAAATAATAATAAATAATAATAATAATAAATATATAATAATGAACATAAAATAATAATAATAATAATAATAATAATAATAATAATAATAATAATAATAATAATAATAATAATAATAATAATAATAATAATAATAATAATATAATAATGAGAATAATAATATAATAAAATAATAATAATAATAATAATATAAATAATGATAATAATAATAATAACTATTGGAAATCATTTGATTATAACTATTGAAGATAATGTGACTTCCAAATAAAATCCCGAAACCGACACAAATCAATCAAAATTTACCGATTGCTCTATTGCCGATTTCAATAATTCCTATTACGATCCTACTTCCTTGGGCTCCGAAATCGTTTTAGCATTTCAAATGAATCACGTGTAATGTTTTTTTATATTCCAAAAACTCGCCTTTAAAACTCAAAATTTCTTATCATTAAGATGTCTTTATTTGGAGTCGTTAAAAGATTATTAAAATACTTGTTAGAGCCAATCATTTTTTTTAAATATTTTTTTTCCATGAGATAATATTTTGTTTTTTCATTTTATTTATATATTTTTATATTTCTTTTTTATATTTTATTTCATATTTCTGAATATTTTTGACATAGAAAAATCCATAATTTGATCCTGTCTTTTTTCTCGATAAGCGGGAAGAAAAATTACCGATTTTTATTATTAAATTTATTTTTTTGAGTTACTTGACTACACGTTCATTCTCTTCAACATGATATGGTGAAAATTATATTTTTTGGAGAAAAATAATCCTCTTGTTAATTTTACTGCTCGTTGAATCTCAATATCGCGTTCATCAAAAAAATAAATAACGAAAATTAATAAAATTGTTTTCAAAAACGAAGTTAATAAGTTTCATTTCACTTTCATTTCTCTTTTCTTCTTTTCCGTCAAGTCACTATTTTTAATCGCAAATGGGCGGACGATTATAAAGCTCTTAACTTAAAAGAAAAGAGAAAAAAGTACAGGAGAATGAGGAAAGAAAATGAGATAATAATTTCCCTTCCTATAGTTTTCCAATAGTTTGTTTTACAGGAGAAACCCCTAACCCTCTCATTTCAAGGAGCAGTTACATTTAAAAGATTGAATATAAATTACCCGTCTTCCTCTTTAAAAGGTAAAAAACATAAAAATATATATTAAAAAAAGAGAATAAGAAAGATCTTTTCAAGTTATAATCCTAAAAAAATATAGTATCCAATGAAAAGCAAATAAATGAGTAGGTAAGAAAATGAGAAAAAAGTAGAAAGATAAGTTCCTTAAGTCTTTCTTTTCAGCCCTCTTTTTTTTTTTGAAAAATAAACGCTCGTTGGGATGAGATTCATCTCACTGAGAGACAGAGGCAATCTTGCGTCTCAAATCGTTTAGTCAAAGTTATTAAAAGAATCCCTTTAAGAGGTTTTTTGTTTTACATGAATGAGGTTTATCTTTCATGCAAAAACGAAAGGATAATATAGATGATCGCTTGAGCAAGCCTTTTCGAAGATTAAAACTTCAGAGGCAATCATCTTTTTCTTACATATATCAGTTTATTTTGACTTTTACAATGATAATGGGATAAATACGAATCTAGTAATGAAGATAATAATAATAATAATAATAATAATAATAATAATAATAATAATAATAATAATAATAATAATAATAATAATAATAATAATAATAATAATAATAATAATAATAATAATAATAATAATAAATAATAATAATAATTATAATAATAAAATAATAAATATAATATAAAATAACAATAACAATAACAATAAAATAACATAACATAATAATAATAATAATAATAATAATAATAAAATAATAATAATAATAATAATAATAATAATAAAAATAATAATAATATAGATACAAATAATAAATCAATAATAATAATGATGATGATGACTGATATGATGAATGATGAGGATGGATGATGATGATGAGAGATGACGATCGAATGATGATGATGATGAGATAATGATGAATGATGATGATGATGAATGATGATCGATGATGAGTGATAGATAAATGGATGATGGGTGATGAGATGAGATGATGGATGATCGATGATGAGTGATGATCGAAGATGAGATGATGAGACGGATGATGATGATGAGAAGGATGATTATGATGAATGATGATAATGAGATGTGATGATGAGGATGATGATGAGAGGGAGCATGATGATGATGGAATGATCATGATAAAAATACATAATTATGATAATAATAATAATAATAATAATAATACTAATAATAATAATAATATAAATAATAATAATAATAATAATAATCAATAATAATAATAATAATAATAAAATAATATAATAATAATAAAATAATAAAATAATAATATTTCTAAAAAACCATATCAGCATATTTAACATATGATTTGTTGCTTTTCAAGCCTCACTAGAATCGTATTTCTGTCTAGCAGAAGAAATATTTCTTTAGTATTATCTCTGGAATAAAATTAAGAAACTATTGATATTTAAAAAACAGTACCAAGCTTTCGTCCCTACACTTCGGACCATTTTCAAAGGAATAGTTTTAATTTTTTTATATTTTAACAATTTTGATAATATAAATATTTTTAACGATTAACAAAATAAATAAATACTTAAAATAAGTACAAAGTTAAGAAAAGTTAAAAAGTTTTAAAACTTTTTGTTATTTTAAAAATGTTTAAAAATTTGACATTTCATAATATTTTCATTTTATTAAGGTTGTTTCCTTAAGAGTGATGATTCCCGAAAGGCGCAAAATTCATAAAAATCTTTTTTTCTTGTTATGATGGAGAAGCCTCTTTTATGCTGTTATCGGGATTTTTTGTGGTGTTCTTCCTTAATATGTTAAATATTTTACTTGGCTTATACTTATGCTGCGACATTCTCATGTTGTGGGTATTCGTTGTGTATCCAATATAAGTGCGCTTACATCACTTACTCAGAACATGAAATTGAAACTGAGCTCGTGCTTCTTTACTCGTGAAGCGCTTTCGGATGGGGAGAGTAGTAACGTTGTGTACCGTTAACAATGTTTCTGAAAGTGGATGTAAGCCGCTTATATTGGGATACACAGACGAAATACCCTCAACCAGAGAATGTCGCAGCATAATATAAGCCAGTAAAATATCTCAACATATTAAGGAAGAACACCCAAAAAATCCTGATAACAGCATAAAAGAGGGCTTCTCCAAATCATATCAAGAAAGAAAGATTTTATGAATTGCGCCTCGGAATCATTGCTCTTAAGGAAACACAACTTACATTACCATATAATATAATGAAATGTCCAATTTTTTAAACATTTTTAAAATAACAAAAAGTCAACGTAAGTTAACTTTTCTAACTTTAAGAATTAATCTAATGTTTGTTTTATTATTTTTGTTATAGTTTAAATAATATTTTATTAAAAAATTAACATATAAAAAAAATAAAACTACCTTGAAAATGTCCCGACATGTACGGAGAAAGGCCTTGCATTGTTTTTAAAAGCCTTTCTTTTATTTATTCCAGAATAATACTAAGAAAATTTCTTCTGTAGACAGAAAATACATTTAGGAGGCTTGAAAAGCAACAAAAAATCATATGTTAATAATAATAATTAATAAAATAAATATAATAATAATAATAACAAATAATAAAAAATAAGACTAATACCAATAACAATAACAATGGAAATAACAAAAAACAATAACAATAATAAATAGAACAATAATAATATTAATAATAATATCAAAATAATAATAATAATAATTATAATAATATATAATAATAAAAAGATAATAATAATAAAAATAATAATAATAAAATAATAATAATAAATAATATATAAAAATAATAATAATAAATAATAATAATAATAATAATCGAAGGATTCAAGAAATAATAATAATAATAATAATAATAATAATAATAATAATAATAATAATAATAATAATAATAATAATAATAATAATAATAATAATAATAATAATAATAATAATATAATAATAATAATAATAATAATAATACATTATAATAATAATAAGTAATAAAAATAATAATAATAATAAATAAATAATAATAATAATAAATATATATAATAATAATAATGAAAATAAATAATAATAGATAATAATAATAAATAAAATGATAATAATAATATAACATTTTTTTCTCGTTTTATTTCTCTATAAATGGCAAGAAAAATTATCGCTTTTTATTAATTATTATTTTTATTATTATTTTGAGTTATATAGATGACTACCTGACTACACGTCCATCCTCTTTAATATGATATGTTGAAAAATAATCTTTGGGGGAAAATAATCCTCTTGTTAAAATTTCCCCCCGCCGAATTACAATATCGTGTTCTTCGAAAAAACAAGTAACGGAAATCAATAAAATTGTTTAGAAAAACGAAGTTAATGAGCTACTTTCATTTTTTCTTTCTTCTTTTCCGTCAAGTCAGCAGCTTTAATCGCTAATTGGCGGACGACTAAAAAACTTTTCAGTTTATAAGAAAAGAGGAAAAAAGAAAGAAAGAACGAAGAAGCAAATTCAGATAGTAATTTCTCTTTTCCAATAATTTTTTAATTGGAGTGAAATCTCTCCCCCCCCCCATCCATTTCCCAGAGCAGTTACATTTACAAGAGTGAATAATGAAAGATCTTTTCAAGTTATTATCCTAAAAAGGAGTATCCATTGAAAAGGGAAAAAAAATGATCCAGTAAAAAAAAAGAAAGAAAAACATGGGAAAGATTAGTTCCCTATTTCTTTCTTTCTCTCTTTTTTTTCTTTTGAATTGCCGCGAAAAATAAACGCTTGTCGGGATGAGATTCATCTCAGTGAGAGACAGAAGCAATCTGGCTTCCCAAATCGTTTAGTCGAAGATATTAAAAGAATCCTTTTCAGAGGTTTTTTGTTTTACCTGAATGAGGTTTATCTTTCACGCAACAAAGAAAGGATGATAGATGATCGTTTGGGCAAATCTCTTTGTAGATTAAAAATTCAGAAGCAATCGTCTTTTCTCACATTATCAATTTGTTTTGACTTTCACAATGATAATTTGAATGACTGGGAATCTAATAATAATAATAATAATAATAATAATAATAATAATAATAATAATAATAATAATAATAATAATAATAATAATAATAATAATAATAATAATAATAATTTTATTATGTGATTATTAACGATAAAGGTAAAATAGAATAAATATAATAACTAATAATAAAATAATTAATAATAATAATATAAAAGAAATATAATAAGAATACATAATAATAATAATAAAATAATAATAAAAAAAATAATAATAATATAATAAAATAATGATGATGAAGATGAAGATGATGATGATGAAGATGATGATTGAGAAAGGAGATGGATGATGATGATGATGATGATGATGATGATGCATGAGATGAAATAATAAAATAATAACAATAAAAATAATACAATAACAACAATAAAATAAAATAATATATAATAATAATAATAAATCTGTATAATAATAAATAAATATAATTACTTATAAAATAAAATAATCTAATGATAATATATTTCGTAATAATCAATTAATGAAATAAATAAGTAATAAAAAAATAAATTAAATATAATAATAATAAAAATAATAATAATAAATAATAATTATATAATAAAATAATAATAATGGTTATAATAATAATAATACAAGAATAATAATAATATAATTCTTTTGTTTATAATATTAAAAATAGTTTGCACTAAAAATAATAATAATAATAATAATAATTATATATATAACAATAATAATATAATAATAATAATAATAATCAATAATCAATAAAATGAATAATAAAAAATAATAATAATTAATAGATAAATAATAATAATAAATATAAAAATGAATAATAATAAAAAATAATAATAATAATAATAATAATAATAATAATAATAATAATAATAATAATAATAATAATAATAATAATAATAATAATAATAATAATAATAATAATAATAATAACGAAAATGAAAAATAGATCGGTTATATAATAATAATAATTTACTATTAATAATAAATATAATAATATAAGAAAATAATATAATAATAATAATAATAATAATATAATATATTATAATAATAGATAAATAATAATAATAATCATAATAAATAAAAAATAAAAATAATAATAATTCAATTAACGAAAATGATTTGATTCCAACTAAAGAAGATAAAGTGACTTTCATATCAAATCCCAATTCCGACACAAATCAATCAAAATTTACCGATTACTCTATTCCAGATTTCAATCCTGATTTCGATTCTGCTTCCTCACACTCCGGAACCGTTTTAGTATTTCAAATGAGTCACGTGTAACGTTTCAAAGTCAAAAATTCTTATCATTATGATATCTATTTTGATTTGTAAAAAGATTATTAAAAGATTCGTTTAACCTAATTTTTTTGAAAAAAAAAATTCATTTCATGGGAAAATATTTCAAATACCTTATTTTTATATTTGTATTTTATACATTTTTAATATTTATATTATAATTTTCATTATTTTTGTATAAGAAAACGTGGTCGCATTTTTGCTCTGTTGTTTGTTTCTAGATAAAACGGCAAGAAAAATGTGCCGATTTTATTTTAATATTTATTATTTTGAAATTATATAGATGACTACTGACCTAAATTTTCAGATTATGTTGAGTTGGGGAAGAATCTTTTTTATGGGGAAAAATAAATCCTTTTGTTAACTTCTCCCTATTTCGTTTTGTATTTTGCTTATCTTACTAAAAATAAATAACGGAAAATCAATAAAATTGTTTTCAAAAACGAGTTAATGAGTCACTTTCATTTTCCATTCTTTTTTTCCGTCAAGTCAGCAGCTTTAATCGCCCTAATTGACTGACGACTAAAAACTGCTTCACTTTATAAGAAAAAGGAGAAAAAAGAAAGAAAGAATGGAGAAAGCAAATGTATGGTAAATTCCTCTACCAAACATTTCCTATATTTTTGTACGGTAGAGAGAGAACCCCCACACCACCCCAGTCCAACCCCACCCATCTTTCAGAGCAGTTTAACATTTACCAAGCGTGAAAAATTATCCATTTTCCTCTTTGAAGAGATACAGAAATAAAACAAATAATAAAAGAAAAATCGAATTATGAAAGATCTTTCAGTTTTTATGCTAAAAAGAATATTCCATTAAAAGGAAATCCTATGGCGCTATAAAAAGAATAAAAAAGAAAAAAAAGGTGGAAAGATAATTCCTCATTTCTTTCTGTTTTTTTACTTTTAAATTGCCGCGAAAAAATAAGCTTGTCGGCGATGAGAATCTCATCTCAGTGAGAGACAGAAGCAATCTGGAATTCCAATCGTTTGAGTCGACAGACATTAAAAGAATCCTTTTCAGAAGTTTTTTGTTTTACATGAATTGAGGTATCTTTCACGCAACAAAGAAAGAATGGTAAATGATCGGTTGGGCAAATCTCTTTGTAGATTAAAACTTCAGAGACAATCATCTTTTTCTCACATATATCAATTTGTTTTAACTTTCACAATGATAATTTGAATGACTGGGAATCTAGTAGGGATGTGCCGAATATTCGGTAAGTATCGGTATTCGGCCCTATTCGGCAAAATACGGAATACGGTAAATTCGGCTTTTGCCGGAACTATTCGGGCCGATATTGAGCTTTATAAAACAATAACTTACTTCAACATTAAAGGAATTTTTCATTTTAAAAATAGAAATTGTTAGAACTTATTTTCGCAAAAATATAAAAATATAGTGCAAATTTTGTAGCCAATATGGCGAAAATCTTTGTCATTTGTCAGATCCTATAAGGTCCTTTGACATTTTTCAATATTCTAAAAAATAGAATTCATTTAGTGATACGGGATAATGAACCAAACATGGTAGTTGGTATAAGGGAGAGTGGCTTTATTCAATTTTCTGTTTTATTCACCATGTTGCAACTATGCAATTCAGCGATTCAATATTATAATAGAAGTACGTTAAAAAGAATATCTTATTTACTTGCAGAAGCTATCCTCTCAATTGTTCACCATTCACAACGCAAGCTTACAAAGCTTTAAAACTTTACAAGATGCAGCTGAATGTCAAACAGCATAAATTATTCAAGACGTTTCTACATCGCTGGAACAGAACTTATGATATGCCTAAAAGATTGTTTGAACAGCAATCAGAAAATGTTGACTGATTTTCAGTGGCAAAATATTCCATTTACTTGAGCCATTTGACAACATCAGTAAAACAAGCATTAAACGTGAAGTACCAGTCGCCCAAGTGATCCCTTCCATTTTTAGCAATAAATCTTTTATTAAATAAAGGCAATTAAAAAGCAAAAAGCTTCAGTGGAATAATTTACACTCGTTTCGAGTTATAAGAATCAGTAGAAAACAGACTATACAAGGTTCTATGTGTTAATATTTGTGCGCAGCTACTTTCTAGATCTGCGTCAAGCTAATTTTTCACATGAATCATAAAAATATGGTCGTTGAAGCAGGAAAGAAATGCGAAATTTTAGCTCCTACTCTCTGCTGACGATGATTCACGTAGTGGGGAAAGGGAAGCTGAAGGTTCCATTTTCCAACTTCTTTCAATGGATGTTTAAAGAATTGTGGCATCAAAATCGTCATATAGAAAAGAAAGTGAGAGTGAAAAAAAGAAATCCCCCCATTCTTCCTGACGGATGTGTTGATTGTACATAAAAGTAAAAGGCTACATACGGAATTACATCAAGAAATAACCAAATATATAATTTCCCTACTTGACAGTGAAGACAATGATATTCCCTCCTTGGTGGAAAACACTGGAAATAGTTTTATGAATTTGAAAAACTTCAGCTCCACCGTCATCAATCGAAAGTGAAAGAAATTTAGAGCAGGAGGCAAAATATTGTATGAAGCCACAAGAAATAGGTTATCTCCTGAAAATGGAGAACTGCTATGTTCTGCTCATTTTACCCTTAGAGCTTATTCAATAAGTTTAGTTTAATATCTTTAACAACGAAACTTTTTCAATTTATACAATTTAATTATTTTTTAATATGGAATGGTTTGCTATAGGTAAGGAATATTTACTTTGTTTTATTACTTTGTATATAACACTGGTAAACCTAATTTCCTTGGACGGCGGGTTTTTCCGCAATTGATTATTGAATGTGCTGAATTCCAAAAAATGTACATCGGTTTTTGCATATTCACATCGCATTGTGAGATATTGTGGTGAAACCAGATTTGTCAAATTTTATGATTTAAAGTAAAAAGTTGTCTATTCAACAATTCATTGGGATCTATATGATATATATATATATATATATATATAAATATATAATATAATATATATATATATATATATAAATATATATAATAATATATAATATATATATATATATTATATATATATATATTGGATATATGAATGGGAGAGAAACAAATCACATAAGATACATGTCTTTGAGGATATATGTTTTAAAACATATATACACTATGAAATGAAAGAGTAATAGGACAAAACAATGAATGTAATAGAAGGAATGGGTTTAGTTAATAAACATACCTACGATGGGAGTAACTTTCTCTTCGTAGACATCTAGCGTGCAATAGCGTCCTGGAACCTCATCAAAGCTCCAACATAAGTCGGGCCATCATTATGATACACACTTGCCCCTGGTAACCGTCCTTCCATGAACTTTAGATCTTGATGGAAACGTACACCCTGCTCATCACTAACATGCCTAGGTAATCCGGAAATTTTCTTAGGTGAGAATGTAAGTAGTGCCAACTTTATACTCATTCTACACCCATGAGAATGAAAACTGTCTTGCAGTTACTGTACAATGTTAGTGGTCTCGGCTTTCCTGTCCCAGAAAAATCTGTGCTACATCTGAAAAAGCATCCACCACGCTCTTGCCTCTAACAAAGTCATTGTTGTAGCAAAGGCAGCATCAAGGAGGAGTCGTATTTGTGGGCCATCATATATCCCAGCTTTTTTCTTCCTCGTCACTCAGACCAGGAATCGTTGAGCATATATCGGAAGCATTCACCATCAAGGTCCAGGGCCTTCACAAATTTTCATCAAACCAAGTTTTTTGTGTAGTGGAGGTAAGATGATGTTAATTTCTCCTGTACAAGTGTTCACTGTACGAGTTCCTGTCATCGGCGTCCAAGGTTTCCCTCTGCCCATTCCTCTTTGGTCATGATCCCTTGCCGCCCGGCTGTCCCAATAGCAAAGGAAGCAGGGATATTTGGTGAATACCTGCTTGCTGACCGAGCAAAATGTTACCATTTTGAGTCGCCGCATATTTACATCATGTACCGATTTGTATCCTCTCCAATGTCTCGGATTTTTGCATACTCTCTCTCATTCGTACCAAGTACCCTCTGGAACCGAAGCATACCTGTTGAAGTTGTGTAACAACACACACTTTTAACTGCTCTTGGAAGTGTCAATAAACAGTCGCCACTCACCTGCATCTTATGCTGGGAGTCCCATAGCGAGAAGTAGGCGCAACTTCACTGCAATACACAGGGTTACCATCTGACTGGAAGACCCTCCGCAGCTCTGCTTCTCTGTACGATAAAATGTTACTTTTGTGCATGTCCAGTAGCTCATTTCATGCATCTCGAAGACAACTTCGGCAAATACAACTCTCGAACAAGATCGTTCAGTTCACCCTGGGTGAACAATGACGGACCATCTCGACTGTATTTCAGATGAGCAATAGACATATCCAGGTCATGTGGCAATCCATACATGTAGCGTACTAAAGTTCACACATGCTTTCCCCGAGATCGACGCAGTAACCTTGTTTGCTGCTATGATATATGCGGAAGGTAACAGGTCATACAGCCTACGTAGTGGCACATGTTTTGTCATCCTAGGGAATATGCGTAAAAGTGGATCCACATGATTTGCAAACGAAAAAACGGGAGTGTGATACAGCAAATTCGATAATAGTATAATGAAGCAGCACTCGGAATAAACAGTATACTCTGCCACAGAAAGCCATCCATCGAAAAACTTTCAAAAACGTATTTTTTTGCGCAGTTGTAAGTTTTTCCTTATGTTTCCCAATGGATGACCGAACTTGAAACTATTCGGCGGATAGCGAGTGATTATTCAGGCGAAACTTTTAGCCGAATATCGGTATCTCGGTATTCGGCTTTCACCATTCGGCCACAATCCCTAGAATCTAGTAATGAATATGCAACGGCAATGAATAATAATAAAAAATAATAATAATAATAATATAATAATAATAAATAATAATAATAATAATAATGATAATAAAGTAATAATAATAATAATAATAATAAATAATAATAATAAATAATAATCATAAAATATAATATAATATGAATAATATAAATAATAATAATAATAAAATAATATTTTGTTAGATAATTCACAATAATTAATAAATCGATGTTATAGCAAAAAAATGGTAATTCCAACATAATAAAGTGACTTCACAAATATGTCAAAAAAGCTCCAAAAAAAAGACACAACAGAAAAGTCTCTCAATCTAAGCTTCTCCATAGAAAATCATATCCCACTCCTCAAAGAAAGTGTCCAAAAATCCCGAACAGCTATAAAGTAGGGGGCTTTACAGCCATCCTGGAGGTTCAAAGGTAAGAGGGTCGGACTTTCCTCTCAGAGTAGCTTCGTCGGATTCTTTCCTTTGAAGGCTAAGAAGAAAGCCATTCCTGTCGAGATCTTCTTCAGGACTAAAGAGCTTGTTGAAGACTTGAATTGTTGCAATATCTTTCGCCTCCAACTCGAGGCATCTTCAGCGCAGAATGAAATTATATTGGTGGGAATGGTGCTATTATAACAATATTTGTTTAATAATTCTCACAATATAAAATCGATGTTATACGCGCAAAAAAATGTAAAATTCACACATATAGACGTGACTTCAACCAATATGGTCAAGAAAAGCTACCAAAAAGACACAACAGAAAACTCTCATCTAAGCTTCTCCAGTAGAAAAATCATCATCACTCCTCAGAAAAGGTGGTCCCATAAAGTCCGAAAAACTCTAAAGTAGGGGGCCTACAGCCATCCTGGAGGTTCAACAAAGGTAAGAGTGTCGGACTTTCCTCTCAGAGTCGCTTCGTCGAACTCTCCTTTGAAGGCTAAGAAGAAAGCCATTCCTGTCGAGATCATTTCTTCAGGACTTAAGAGCTTTGTTGAAGACTTGTATATTGTGCAATATTTCGCTTCCGAACTCGAGGCATCTTCAGGCAGAATGAGAATATTAATTTGTGGAATAAAGTTTCTTGAAAATTTTGTTAATAATTCCACAATATAATAAATCGATGTTAAGCCAAAAACATTTAAAATTCAACCATATAAGTGACTTCACAAATGTGTCAAAAAAGCTCCAAAAAAAGACACAACAGAAATTACTTCATCAAGCTTCTCCAGTAGAAAATCATATCCACTCCTCAGAAAGGGTGTCATAAGTCCGAACAGCCTAAAGTAGGGGGCTTACAGGCATCCTGGAGGTTCAAAAGGTAAGAGTGTCGGACTTTCCTCTCAGAGTAGCTTCGTCGGATTCTTTTCCTTTGAAGGCTAAGAAGAAAGCCATTCCTGTCGAGATCCATTTCTTCAGGACTTAAGAGCTTTGTTGAAGACTCTGAATGTTTGCACATATTCGCCTGCGAATCTGAGGCATCCTTCAGGCAAGAAATGAAATATTTGTGGAATCGGCCTATAATAAATATTTGTTAATAATCCACAATATAATCAAATCGATTGTTTTAAGCCAAAAAATGAAAATTCACATATAGAAGTGACTTCACAATATGCTTCAACTTAGCCATCAAAAGGAAAGAGATCCCGAAGCTACTGCTGAAGAAAGTCCGACCTCTTACTTTGAAACCCCAGGATGGCTGTAACCCCTACTTTAGAGCTGTGTCGGGACTTATGGACACCCTTTCTGAGGAGTGGATATGAATTTTTCTACTGGAGAAGCTTAGATGAGAGATTTTCTGTTGTGTCTTTTTTGGAGCTTTTTTGACATATTTGTGAAGTCACTTTATATGTTGAATTTTACATTTTTTTTGGCTATAACATCGGATTTTATTTGTGGAATTCTTAACAAAATATTTAATAAGATTCCAAAAAATCATTTCTGCTGAGAACTGCCTCGAGTTCGTGCAGGCGAAATAATTGCATGACAATCAA
>JABUQX010077127.1:0-36906 GCA_015478945.1 Trachelipus rathkii
CCGCGTAGAGATATATTAATTATATTTTATTTTTATTATTTATTATTATTATTGATTATTAATATATTATAACCTATAATTATTATTATAACTAAAATTAAAATGAATATTATTAATTTTACCAATAATGTTTTTTTTTTTTTTATTCAGATTTTTTCTTTGGCATTTTTATTTTTGATTTTATTTTCAGTTTTTTCATTTTTTTTTTTATTTTTATCTTTAAGTTAATTTTTAAATGAATATTTTTATTTTCTAATTTTTTATTTTTATTTTTATTTTTATTTTTTTTTTTATTTTAATTTTTAATTTTATTTTTATTTTTTATTTTTATTTTTCCTTTTATGATTTTTATTTTATTTTTATTTTTTTCTGTTTGTATTTTTTTCTTTATCTTTTTATTTTTATTTGTTTATTTTTTATTTTGTTATGTTTTATTTTTATGGTTCTTTCTTCGTGAGTTTTAGTATTATTTTTTTTCTTTTTTTTATTGTTTATTTTGTTTTATTTTTTAGTTTGTTATTTTTTTTTTTATTTTTATTTGTTATTTTTTATTTTTTATTTTTATTTTTATTTTTATTTTTATTTGGTTATTTTTTATTTTTATTTTATTTTTATTGTTTATTTTCCTTTTTTATTTTTATTTTCGTTATTTTTATGATTGATTTTAATTATTATTAGCTTTTTATTTTTGATTTTTAGTTCATTCTTGAAGTAAATCACTTTTTTTTATAAATATATTTTATTTATTTGGATGTCATTATGTTAGTAGATATCTATTTTATTAGTAGTTATTACACACTTATTATAAGTATTATGGTATTATTGATTATTAATATTTCTTATTGACTAATAGAATTATTTTTAGAATTACTTATTATTATTATTATTATGAATTAGAATTATTTATTATTATTAAGTATTTATTATGATGTTATTTTTTTATTATTATTGTTTATTATCATTACTGTAAATTATTATTATTATTTTATTATTGTTATTATCGTTGTTAGATTTGATTTTTTTTATTTTATTTTTTTTTTGTTTTTATTTTATTTTTATTTTTATTTTTATTTTTATTTTTATTTTTAAATTTTTATTTATTTTTTTATTTTTATTTTAATTTTTATATTGTGATTTTTATTTGTATTATTTTTTAATTATTAATAAATATCTACAATAATATATTATTATTATTATATTATTATTATTTATTAGTTATTATTATGTATTATTATTAATTATTATTGATTTATAATTGGTGTATTTATTATTATTATTTATTACTGTTAAATTATTATTAAGTTATTATTATTATTATTATTAATTATTAATTATTATTATTATTCATTATTACTTATTATTATTGATTTATTATTGTTGTATTTATTATTATTCAATTATTATTATTAATATTTATTACTAATTATTATTATTATTATATTGATTATTAATTATTATTATTATTATTATTATTATGTATTATTATTATTATTAAATCTATTATTATTATTAATTGATTATTATTATTATAATATATTATATATAATTATATATATATAGTATATATATATATATATATATATATTATTATTATATAATATATATTATATACTATATATATGATATTATATATATATATTATATATATTATATATAGTAGTAAGAAGATTTCTGGTGGCAAAATTTAAATAATTTTTATAAATGTAAATATAAATTTACGAGCTCGGCAAGCGCAAATTATGGAGGGTCTTTCTTTTGTGAGTTTTCTACTTATTTATTAAAGAGTGGGCTTCAAGGGAATAGTATCATTGTTTTTATTTTATCTGAGTTTTTAATTAAAGTCTTTATTACACTTGGTAAATAATTTTTAACAATGTTTGTATCCCTTTTTTACTCTGTTTTTTTTTCTTCAAGTATTGGGTCCATAAAAAAAGTTTTTTAATGCATTTATTCACAAAATCTTTGGATAGTAATATTATTGGTATATATTAGTATCTAGTATACTACGGTATTATAGTATATATATATTAATTATATATATTATATTATGTATATTATATTATGTATTTATATATATATACTATAATATATATATAATATATATAGTATATATATATACTATATATATATTTATATTATATAGTATATAAGTATATATTATTATATATATATTATGCATATGATATATACGTATATATATATATATACTATATATATATATATAATCATATATATATATATTATATATATATATATATATATATATTATATATATATATATATATTATATAATATATATGAATATTATAGTTATGTTTAAGACGATCACGATCGTTTTGGTTGCTTTTTATTGTTTTTGCCTGTTGTTTGCAAAGAGTAGCAAGTGAAACGGTTAAGAATGCAAACATGCAAAATAAGACTATTTTAGAGGTTTTATTCCTGGAGGCTAGGCAGTCGAATATTTGCCTAACTACGATGTTACTTTGTATGAAAAGCTGATTGAGGAAAATTGTGGTCTTCTCAGTCAGGCTTGAGACGACTATTTTGGTAAAGCGTTTCTTGGGCTCTCAAGATTATTAGTTTGGGTATATATTTTGCCAAGAGGAAATATGTCCAAAGTAAATTTAAAAAAAGGGACCTATTCCTCAACTGCAAACTTAAAGTATAGTCTTGAAAATTCAACAAGTTACGTGACGAGTGTTAGTCCGTTGCAGGTGGGCGTATTGGTAAGAAATATTAGTAGTGGACACTCGAATAGGGTTAATCGGATATATACCTTTTTTAGCGATTATATGACAATGCTTAACGACCAACACAAGACCGTCCTGTGAATAATGCGTAGGACTTTTTTAAACTCTTATAACAAGATTTATTGTGGTCTTTATATTTCAAACGATGGTTTTTTAAAGTTTTGCTTTTTCGATAGCAGCTTAGAGGTTCTTACTGATATCATATATTATGTTTGTATTATGTTGAAGAATTTATGTGCTTTGTGCATCTCCTCTGCCAGTATTGTTTCAAGCTTATTCTTCTTTTGAAGTCCTCTCAGGGTATTACATTGTTATTCCTGTTCGCTTGTATAGTTTTTTTGTGTCCAGAATGATCTTATTACTAATCTTAGATATATTAAATTTTATGTATCCTTCCCGGGGGGGTGATGGCGTCTGGCGCTCTCTCAGGGCAGTTACGCTAGCATATTTACAAATAGAATAGTTATTGGACTATAGGTTGAGCTATATCGAATAATCGGGATTATCTATTCAGTATTCTTCGGAGTGGGATATCATAAAGCAAGAAAATGTTTCCTAGCGGCTTCTGCCGCCCTCCGCACAGGTCGACTATTCACAGGTGTGGAAGGTCCAGCAGCATCTATCACAGACGAAGAAGGGGGATTAACTCCTCCAGGTCCATCGATAGATGAAGAAGGTGCTTGAAGGACTGGGGCGTCGTTCGAATTTGACGTTGATCCACTGTGAGTCAAAGAAAGTTCTAAAGGATATAGATACTTCACAGGGTATAAATTGATCGCTCCTCCTGGAGTTCTGACATGAACAGATCTGACTCTTGTTTGTCATTTCACAAACATGAGATGAGCTCGAGTATTCCATCTTTCCAGTAAGGATACGCCCTTTAACTGGACTCTTAATCTAAGGGACTTACATCATTTTCTTTGATTAAATTATTAACCACATTTCGGTTCTGAATAGAGATTCTCTAAACCCAAGTTCTCTCAGACCAACATTCATATTCGTTGTAACCTATCGGTGTAACCGGAAAATCTTCAACATGTCTCACAGATGCAATATGTTTAACGAGACTTCATAAGCCGTGCTCTCGAGCCACGGAAGTTAATCCCAGAACTTGACGTATTCTTGATCCATTCTCCGCGGTAGAACTGCCATGGCGGTTTTTTGCCTAATCGGTGCCTAAGGAAAAGTCCGCAGGTAAGGTGAGTGGCGGCAAAATAGTCAATTTTGCGCTTGGACTGGTATAGGTCAAAGCTTACGCTGAATTCATATTGCATGCAGCAATATCCAGACAAAACTTGTCACATAAAATCGAATTATTTCAAAACAGGAAGAAGACAGATTGTCTTGAATAGATCAAGATTTAGCAGAAGCTAAACAATCGCTCTACCCAAATGCCTTCCCAGTCCCATCGGACTATAGTATATGAGGAAGTACGTTTGGTGATTACAATTTGAAATTCTTCCTCAGAAATTCTCACTTCCATTTTTCCCGATACTTAGAAAAAGCTTTGCTATACAAATCTGTAACCCTGACTTAAATGAACTCGACGTTATCGATCTGTATCAGCATCAATCAGGGCAAACTCCAATATACGATTGTACAAATTCTCTGGAAAAGAACTGTATGAATGATTTATATGATATCATTCAAGCAAGAATCCAAATAAATCGCCAACGAATATTCACAATGTGTAAGATTGATGATAAAACATTTTGCTGGGGGCAGGACTAGAGCCCTTTACTTTTACCCACCAATGCTTTGTGTAGTCAAATTCCTACGTGTTTAAATGGTCTGAATAAATTTACTTGGGCCTTTGAAAAATTAGTGAAGCGCGGGTACTTGTATGCAAAATTATTAAATTTCTTGCAGATTATACACTCTTGCAAGACGTTTTTAATAGAAGTTCGAGCAGATGTGATCCAGAATCCTTGAAGACGAATATTTGTAAGGGTAGCCTGGATGCCCAGATGCTTGCATCTTAAATGAGCATCTCTGATTATCAACTTGGTTAAATGATTGGTCTTTTTGCCAACTAAAATGGGTATTCATGCACATCATGATTTCATAAATAACTATATCTAGACATGACGTCCCTTTACACTCCTGACGAGATTCTTGTTCGTTCTAGGAACAAGTCAAATTATCTGACCTAAATCCGGGACCCTTGGCCATTAAACAGATGAATTGCTTTTCACTTCTTCTAGCACAAATCTTAAGTTCGTTTTGCAAAAAGATTCTCTCTTGCATTGTCTCAGACAATAAAGACGGTGGTGGCTTCATCATCATGCATTATCAGAAACCACCTCCTGTTCACGCGTGTACCAATTGAAAATAACCCCCGTGCTGCCTCCCGTGGATTTTGTGCTCGGATTCCGTGTGGGCTCTCCCGTCTGCCTCGCTTGTTTTGTCGCTCTGGTTTGTTTGTGTCGTTTATTCGCATTTTCTTTTTTTTTTTTTTCATTGGGATCATTCGTTTTTCTTTATTTTCTTATGGATATCACGGCACGTGATTTATTCATATTAGTTGCAACGGGAAATAATAATATATATATATATAATAATATTATATATTATTATATTATATAATATATAATATATAGTATATAATATATATATATATTATATATATATATATTTATAGTATATTATATATATATATATATATATATATATATGATATATAATAGTATATTATATATATCATATATAAAATATATATTCTTTTAGAAGTATTTTTAATGACTACTATGACCTTTTAAGCAAAAGTGTGACTATAGCTTCTGTTAAGTGCTATACAGAACTAAGAATTGCGGGCGTGAGACTATTTTTTTAACGTCAAAAATGAATTTTCCTATTCGATAAAAGGTTTTGTTTACGACTAGTACTGCAAGTTGGCAGTTCTGCAAAACGAACAAACAAAGTTTCACACACTACGCGTTGATATTCTATTAATAACTGAATATAGCGTATAGTCAACAATGTTCTATTCTTAAGCCAATCAGGGCCAAGTATAAAACTTATGTATTTAAGGTTAGCTGCTGTGCGTACTGCAAATGTGATAAAACTAATAGTTAGTTATTCTGCGTGACTGGCAGTGATTGAAACTAAGTTAACTAGAACGTGATGAGAAACTAGTAACGTTATCAAGTTTCCCATTTCGTAGACGCTTTACACAAACTAACTAAATGAACGCAGATAGCTACAAATTAACGCAGAACTATATAATTAATCAAAGCAAGCTATAAATTAACGCAAACTACTATTCTCGTAAACCGAAGTATTTTGTCAAAATAAACCTCTTAGTAACAAATTTTTCTCAAAATAAACTATTTTGAGATAAATTTCTTCAAGATAAAATTGCTAAACAAATTTTCAAGCAAAAATTGCTTGAATCAAAATTTTTCTCAGATAAATTTTAATGACAAATTTTTCTCAAGATAAATTGTTAAATCCAAAACATTTCTCCCCAAGCCATATATTTGCTTGGATAAAAACAATTTTCGTTTCAAGATGAATAATTTCAAGAACCAAATTAAACGTTTTGTGTCTCGTTCTAAGAGTTAAAAAAACTTGATTTCAATCGAATCGTTTGTATTTTTTATTATGTTTGCCGGTGTTTTGCAATAGAGTAGCAAGTGAAACGGTTAAGAATGCAAACATGCAAAATAAGACTATTTTAGAGGTTTTATCCCTGGAGGCTAAGGCAGTCGATTATTTGCCTAATTTTGATGTTACGTTGTATGAAAAGCTGATTGAGAAAATTGTGGTCTTCTCACAGCTTGAAACGACTATTTTGTAAAGCCGTTTCTTGCCTCCAAGATTATTAGTTTGGTATAATTGCAAGAGGAATATGTCAAAGTAAATTAAATAAGGGACTATTCCTCAACTGCAACTTAAAGTAAGTCTGAAAATTCACAAAGTTACGTACGAGTGTTAGTCGTTGCACTATTTATGAATATATAACAACGTAGGTTTTAACGATTATAACCTTTAAGCGAATAAAAATGTAATAAACCGCAACGTACAGCAGGAGTTCATGTGTACAGACACATGTTCCCATCACCGTGAATCACAATCTAGGACTAAAGTTTATTAAACTATATATAAAAAAGTATTTCAACAGAGCGAATTTTAAAGGTTTGCTTTCATAGCACGCCAGCTACAACAAAAGGACCATGATAGTGAAATATTAATAGACAACCTCGGCGCCAAATCAGCTACCTTTTAACCTCTCAGGAACATTTGACTCTTACAAGTTGCCAAGACCTATCTAGACAAATAATAAAATCATTATTAATATATATATATTACTATTATATATATATATATATATTATATATATATATATGATAATATATATATTATATATATATATATATATATATTATATAATTTATATTAATATATATATATATGATATATCCCTTGTGGGGAGGGAAAGAATTCCCTTCATGTATGCTTCCTGGCAATGCGTGGGGGGACTAATAGGGCAATGGTGTTTCTGGCTGGGGCTCGCTTTTTGACGTGTTAATGCCTCCAAGTAATGCCTCATTGTCTCGTCTCCGATGCACGTCTGAGACTCTTCCAAAGTCTCAGTCTTACAGTGGATAGTAAGAGGAAGCTTAATAATATGATAACATTAATAATAATAATAATATATATATATATATATATATATATATAATATGTATAATATATAAATATACTATATATATATATTATATTATATATATAATATTTACTATTTATATTATATATATATATATGATATATATATATATAATATATATATTATATATATTATATAATATATAATACTATATAAATATATATTTGTGTGTGTATGTATTTTGCAAAAGTCTTTCTCTATTATTCTGCCTATAGGACTTATCTGTTTTTTGCAAAATCTGTATCGATTTTATTGTGTAAAAGTTGTTTTCTCAGAATACTGAAATTAAATAACGCAAGCCGCATGAAGTATTTCTCGATTCCATTTGTCGGGGGAAATTTTTTAGCAGTTTGGAAGAGTAATACTCAGTATTATTTGTTAACGTTTTTGTGGTTTTATGTATTGAGAGTCCTTATCCTCACACCTTTTTTTCACGTTTGTTCAACCTAAGCATTTGGGTTTTAATTCTGCGAGGGAATGTTCTCCCAGGACCCAAACGCAGCAGACTCGCTTCAAACTACATTAATCATCCTTCCGTTAGAACTGGGCTCTAAAATTCCAAATGAGTGTTTTATTCTTTCCCAAAGTAGATGTTTACTGATTTGGTCTTCGGTTGTTAGGTTAGGTTAAGTGTTATTTAGTTCGGTTAGGATGGTTTAGTTGGTTGTGCGTTAGGTTGGGTAAATTAATTCTAGGAAATAGAACTTGCATTTGTGGTGAAAATTTTAGCATTTACAATAATAATTATATAATCTTCTTATAAAAAATATATCTAATTTAAATTATCTAATAATTTTAATTTCATATAATAATAAGTAATAATTAATAATACAAAATATGATAGTAAAAAATATTACGTTAATATTTTGATTATTATATTTAAAGTTAAGAGTAAATACATGTTAATAATAATAAAGTAAATTTACACAACAAGACTTACAATAAGAGATGATAAGAGAGGAAGGAGGACCTTTGATAGATCTTAATTATGTGTTAACCGCGCATCCGCAAAAATTTTAAACCACACTGACAGCCACCGCAGCGCATCGGCACCCGTATGAGTCGAACATACTGCATCGCCAGTACCAACCTGTCAGCTTTTTTCCACCCAACTGCGCAGACCGTACTTAGCATAAATCATCGGGGAAAATGATGTGTAACCTCTACTGAAAAGTGGAGATGTGTGCACCTCACTCACTACCTACCTCAACCTCACTCACACGTCACCTCACTCACTCACCTCACCGCATTCGAACCGCAACTTGCAAACTGGGCACTGCAACTTGCAATCTGCACTGGCTGCTGCCACTGCACTGCAAGCCTGCAAGCTGCTACGCTCACCTCACTCACCCACTCACCTCACCTCACCTCACCTCGACCTCACCTCACTCACTCACCTCACTCATCGGGGAAAATTTGGACCATTAGGTAAGCCACAACAAACTTAGTCTTAGGAAAAAGTATTTACCGTATTCGTGGATTTGGTGACCATTAATTCTTTTGACTCTTTATCTCTACATGTCCCTGACTTCTTTATATTATCGTATTTCTATTGATTCTAATTTAATTTTATATTAATTTGTCTACCATCTTCTTTTATCTTTTGATTGTTGTTTGTAAGCCTTTGAAATTTCCAATTATCATTTTGGGATAATTATCTATATTATTTTGATTTAAATTTATTCATAATAATATACTAGTAATATATATATATGATATATATATATATTATATATATTATTATATTTATATATTATATATATATATATATATATCTATTATTATATATATATATTTTTATATTATATTATATATATATATATAATATATATATTTATATATATATATATATTATAATATGATATGATACTATATATAAATATATAATTATATATATATATATTATATATATATATATAATATTATATTATTGTCCGTAAACGGGTAAGCTAAATAGTATATTACTTATATATTATATAGTATATATATATATATATATAATATATTATATATATATATATATTATATCATATTATTATATATAATATATATTATTTTATATTATATATATATATATATAATATATATATATAGATAATATATATATATGTTATATTATATATATATATATTATATATATTATATAATATATATATATTAATATATATATATATATTTTCCGTATAACGTAAGCCTAACATGAGTAATTTACTTATATTAATTAATATTATATATATAATATATATAGTTATTATATATATCATATATTGTATATATATATATATATTATATAGTATATAGGCTAACTGGAGAATTCGTTTGACAAAAAAATTCTATGTTTAAGAATGATATTCGATATAGGTATATCGATGTTCTAAAGTGATCAGAGGTGGGATAAATTGTAAACGGAGTATATTGGAATTATTGTCTTTTAAGGATAATTGTGTGCAGATAGGAAATAGTGTGGACAATATTTAAGAAATATGCGAGAATTTAGAATTACATTAAGTGTAAATGTTTTTTAGTTTTGCAATGTTTAGTTGGTTGCTTTACAGAATGGTTTTAGTTTAAGTTGAAATTTTTGGACAGTGTATTACTTAACTTAATATCTGATTTATCACGACACTATTTGATATTGGTTATGAGATCACTTATTGGGCTTTTTGCAGTATCAGTAAACGTTTGGAACAAATACATTTTGAGATAATGTCATTCCACTGTTCATATCGAAAATTTGTTGACACATTCAAATTTTTACTGGTACACCTAAAAATTGTGGAGCCGATATCCGTTTTCGCCCACATAATTTCTTTGGTTTGCCATTAATAGACTAAGGTTATAAGGATCCATACTTTCACGATGTATTTTTTTCTTGTTAAAGTGAACTATTACAGCACATTATGTGGCTCAGGAATTTGAGCGCAAGACCGGTGTTATTGCGCTCCTTGGACGTTATTGCGAGCGATTATCTTAATCCTTGGAGTATAGTTAATATTATATATATTTAATATATAGTTATATATATATATATATATTATTATATTTATATATATACGTATATGATAAAATATTATATTTATATAATATATATATATTATATATATATAATATAGATATAATAATATATTATTATATATATATAATAATATATAGATATATATATTAATATATCATATTATATATATATATATATTATATAATATATATATATATTAATATATATATATATTTAATAAGTATTATAATATCTATATAATATATAATTATAGCATTCCTATCTTAACATATGCGTGCATCAATCAATAAGTAGGGGCATATTTCGGTGCCTTTCCTATATTAGTTACGGCTATTGCCTTCCATATTTCATAAGTGTTAGGGCTGATTGGTTCTAATACATCTAGGTTAGGGCATAGATGGGGTTTTAAATCATTAGGTTAAGGCTAGGTTGGGGGCTTCTAATCCTTAGGTTAGGTCTGTTGGGGCTTTTAAGTTTAGGTTAGGATAAAGTGTTGTTAGGTAGACAGACAGATTTGAATATATATATATATATATATATATATATATATATATATATTTTAATATAATTATATTAATATATATAATATATATATATATATATGTATACAATATATATATTATATATATATTATATTGTATATATCCTAGTCTGAAAGAGTGGAGAGATATGTTTACATTGGCGATATGGAATCGATATGGTATATCCTATTTAATTCGATATATCGATTATCAAAGTATCAATTACACCTATTTTTATGACGATGGGCATCGCATTTTTAGCAAGCGCTGAAATGTTGTTATATATATATAGTATATATTTAAATATATATATATATATAATTATTTATATATCATATATATATATATATATATATATATATATATATTATAACGGTAAATGGAATTCAGGTTTTAAAAAATTTTAAAGAATAGTTTTTTGACACTATGGTTTGGTATAATGTGTTGTTATTTTTTTAATTTCTCAGTTTTATCTAATGTCGCTATTACGTAGTGGTGCGATCAAGTGGCGTTCTGGTCAGTTCAACTAAAGCAAAGCTATGTGGAGTTTTTAAACTTTGACAGACTGTAACATTTTTTTAAAGATCGAGCACCCATTTTCGTTTTTATTATTCTTCTAATATTTTTTTTTTAGTCTATCTGTTATTTTATAAAAATGGCGTCTGACGACGTTCTCCTCACTTTGTACATTAATAAATAAAATAAATGAATTTACCTTTCTAATAGTGGAACACTTCAAAAAACTGAAACAGAATTAAATATGACAAATATTATGTAATTTGACAATAGCTTGGTTAGTTAATTAATAATTATTTGTCAATCTATTCCCCCCCTTAAAAGAATAACTAGATTGATCAAAAACCTTTTCAAAAACTATAAAGTATCCAACATATAATTACGTCAATGCTTATAAAAATGCAAGAAACAGATACTACACACCAAATACAGACCCAGCGTAACACAAAAACATAATCTATACCTAACCATAAAACAAGCATCATATAAAAATGTTATGAACCACAGGCACATACATCTTCAATGAACATATTCTAATCAAAATCCCCATGCTTACATCAAAATACCTTGCCTTACAATTGTAACAATAACTATTATGGAGAAACAATAGACTTTACCCGCACAACAACATAAACATGACCTAGATACACACTAAGAAAATTCAGCCTCTCACATTCACCACAGATTACGCAAAACTCAATCAAATCAATTATAAATACACGATTTAGAAAAATATTGGTCAACTAAGAAAAATACAGAGGGCTTCTTATATTCAATTCCCAATAAACGGGCTGGCTATGGAAGATTACAAATGATTGCATATATACAAAATAAATTCATGCAAATGTCACCTTACTACAAAAGCTTAATAGAAACATCACATTGAAGAATGATAATCCGTTATAACAATAATAATAAATAAACCTTTTTTGGTCTTTGTTATTACTTGAAAAAGGACAAAAATGTTGACAATTGTAATCCAGATAGAGTTAAATGTTTAATTTATTAAGTGTTAAATTGTAAGTGTATTGCATATTGTCTAAGTTCAACCCAGTTATACCAATACAGTGTAAATATAGCGGCATACTACTAATTTAATCAGTTGATTATATATATATATGATTCTAATATAATATATATATATAAATAGTATATATATAATATATATATATATATATATATATAATATATATATAATAACTATATTATAATGCTCTCACTGTGTTCTATTCTAAGATCTGAACCCTTCTCAACTCTCACTTCTTAGCACATCTGGAATCTCATTATCTTCTTTCCGATCGCCAGTGGGCTTCGGCGTTCGAGGGTCTACTGTTGATATACTTTCCTTATTTACCGATTTATGGTTTTCCGCCTTAGGAACTACGGGGACTTGCGTGTTGGCGCTTGACATATCAAAGACTTTGGGTATGGCAAGCGTCACTGCTCTCCAAGCTCCCCCCTTTGGGTTCTTCCTTCTCTTTGCTTAATTTGTCTAGTTTTCTTTCAAATCGCGTCAATATCGGCTGTTTTGATGGGGCGACTTCTTCTTCCTTTCTGTCAAATAGTGTGTTCCTCAGGGTTTTCCTGTCTATCCTCCTTACTTTTTCCACTTTTTTAATGTCTTCTTCACTGATTAATCTCATTCACTCTATGCCGATGATCGGACCTCATTCTTCTCAACTATTCAATTTGCTTCCTCTTGTTACTTCTAGAATTGCCTCTCGTCTTAATTTTCTGATTCATTCTCGCTGATCTGATAGAATTTCCGGGTGGGGGCGTCTGAACCTTGTGAATTTCAATTTTAAAACTCAACTTCGTTCAAATTCCCTCTTCTAGACTTCGTACTTCCTATTCTTTCGACGGTTTCTCTCGTTTCCTGTTACAATATAACATCCTTTGGCCTTATATAACCAAAAATGTCTTGGAACTCACATAAAGGTTCTAAGCGGCCCTCAAAGAAACTGGGAGTCTACTGTTTAGATCTCGCGAGAGCTTTTTTTTCTCTTCACACAAGCTATACTAACCACTCAGTTAATCCCAAGGGGCCTCCTCCGCCCGTTGGAGTCCTCTCATCTGGGGGGGCTAGGTTTCACCGCTTTTTGGATAGGGTCGAGTAAAAGTGGCAAAAAGACTTATCAACTATCGATATCTTTTTCTAGTTCCTTTGACCACTCTACTCTTTGCGGCGTGAATGTGATGCCGTATTGAGCTTATCTCTTTTCTATATATACGAGCGTCGTGCTCGAAGGAACTTTCCACTCGCGTGCACACATTTAATAGCCCCTCGTAAGAAAGGGGTGCTGTGTCGGCCACATGAGTTTGTGTTGGAATATCACATATCTCCAGACTAGTTCTCTGCGGTGCCTCCTTCTTTCCTGCCACCTCTGTTTCTGTGGAATTCTCTTCATCTTCTGTGTTTCCTTACTCAATTTAATCTCCCTCATTTTAAGGCCTGCGTCCTGCATTCTCGTATATTTGCGTTAGTTGTAGTTTTTTATTTGTAAGCACGCTCCTTGATAGGGCTTTGCTCCGTAGCGGTGTGATAACGTAAATGATATATATAATATATTATCTATAAGTTGGTGGTAAGTGGTCGGTATTGATTTATGTGGTAGTATGAGGTTTAGGTGAGTATCTGGATATCTGCTGTTACGAGTGGGTATATATATATAAAGTATTATTTTATTATATTATAATTCGACTGTCATTTAAGAGTGAAGTTCATCTCATCAGGAAAATGAAAAAAGAAGAGGAAAATAAGAGGAATATCTGGAAAAAGGTTGAACTCTGCAAGATATTGAACAGTAAATATCTTGAACGACTTCTCGAAGAATTTTCGATAGTGAAGTAGTATTAGTTAGAGGTTAAAGTGCTACTACTACTACTACTACTATCTATCTACTACTACTACTCTATCTACTACTATATCTTCTACTACTATATCTTCTACATGACATCTTATTTGAATTTCTACATTTTAAAAAATTTTAACTCAAAATTATTCGATTATATATACGAGTTCGGAGTAAGTTATAATTTCAGGCACGTTTCATTTTGCTTTGACAATTATAATGAAGAAAACTAATAATCTTAACATTGGAAGAAAAATTTAAAAATGAAAGAGAGAGAGTTGCCGCTGGAAAGGTCTCATTGTTAATTTATACGCGAAGTAAACCGCTTTTTAGACGGGGGAGTTTTTTAATCTATTCATCCTTATTATTTTTAATCTATACGCACATTTCGTGCTCTAAATAATTTACAATAATTTACAATAATTATTTTTAATTACAATTATCACATAATTGTTTTTTTTCTAAGCGAGTTTTTTTTCACGAGAGAAACCAAAAAAAAAAAAAGTTACGGATCCGTAAAGCGAAAGAATTGAAAATAATCAGTTATTCACATATTGGGTATTTATTTTTTTTCTTCGTTCTTAATTTTTCTTAAAGTCCTAATTAATTATCACACTTTAAAAATTAACGTAAAAAAAATCTTAAGGGTACCCACCTACGGTTCGCTCGGGGCATGAAATAACGTTAATCTCTACTTCTAGAATAACCAAAAGGTTACAAATAGTACAACGTAGTAAGTTCTAAAACATACTTTAATTTCAACTTGTTGGGTCACACAAGTTTGAAAATATAAGCCTGTCGATATTATAGCATCTTACACTTCTGGAAATTTCCGATCTAAATTCTTTGTAATAAATGGAAACAAAAAAAATATATCAAAATATTATCCTAAGACATAATCGAATTAAATTATTTTTGGGAGAAAAAACTGTTTTTTTAGCGGACTTCGATCGATTCTATTATATCGATATAAAAAACTTTCGAAAAAAACTCGATCGATATGATAATATAGTAAAACACCAACGAGACGACTCACGCCGAAACTTTTGCAAACGAAGGCGAACGGGATAGAGAGACCGGAAAAAATAGGAGACGGAGACACAACGAGGCGATAAGAGACGGAAACTATATAAGTATAGAAGACGAGAAACGGGTGGAGAACAAGAAGAAACGGCCTGCAGACAGAAAAGGAACGAGTAGAACGGACACACCCGCAGCAAACAGGATCTAAGAAACACGGCAGCAAAACGCGGATCGACTGGGGTCAGTTAACCTCGTCAAACTAGTTCTCGTCAAATCTTGCTTCGGGAACCGCCACTCCTCCGGATCCGCGCCATGTCCAGATCCACGCCACGTCCAGATCCGCACCCCGTCCAGATCCGCGCCTCATTCTTCTTAAAAGGCATCGAAGCGATGACGACAGTGCTTCGCCTCGAAAGCACTATCGATATCGACAAAAACAGCTTCTATACTATAAATTTTAAGCGTCCATTTGAACGGATAATAGTGGAGACGGGGAACGAGTGGAGACGGGGAACGGGCGCGGATCTGGACGGCGAGCGGATCTGGACAGCGCGCGGATCTGGACGGCACGCGGATCTAGACGTCGTGCGGATCTGGACGGCACGCGGATCTAGACGTCGAGCGGATCTGAACGGCGAGCGGATCTGGACGGGGGTCAGTTCTCGTTAAAACTCGGTTTTTCTTCGAGGTTCGATCGATTCTTTTTTTTTTCGAAATTTCGACCGAAATAATTAAATAGAATCGATGATCGTGAGAGACGGAACGGTGAGAGCACGGAGGAAACGAAGGAAGACGGAAACGGCGCGCGAAAAACCCTGCAACGCAGCGCGCGGATCTGGACGAGGTACGTATCATCGATAAACCCAATCTCCATTGAGAACCGCACACCCTTCCGGATCCGCGCCCGATCCACACGCATCCAGCAACGAGAGACGAGGCAACGCGCGTATGCCAAGACGCACGGCGAACGAGCGCGGATCTGTGAAACGCGCGGATCGGAAAACGCGCGGAAATCTGGAGACAAACGCGCATCTGGCGCCCGGGCGTCAGCTCTCCAGACACCAATGACGACGAAACGGAACGAGTGGAGACGCGGAAACGACCGTGAATATCTGAACGGCGCACCGCGCGACTCTGACTAGGGTCAGCTCCTCCACAAACGAACCCCTAGGACGGGGGAATGGGTGGAACCGGCTGAAAAAAAATCACCGGTTTTTAGCATCCCATTCTACTCGATTCTATTCGTCTTTTTCCCAAAAATGCTCAACCCGAACTCAAGAAAACTAGTATTATCTGATCTCTTAAATAAAATACCAAACAACATATGACCGGACGCATATAAAAATCAAGCTAGACTATTCAGAGATGGAGAGCACAGGCACACTCTGTAACCGACCAATGACAGCACAACCCCCACACTCAGAGCAGAAAATTATCTGTTTTTTATCCGGGGGAAAACCGATAACTCAATAACCACTCCAGAACTAATTTGAAACCTAATCGTATTACTAAAAAAAAAAGTTTGTAGCGCTCACTAAGGCTACTTCCTCATTAGTTCCCCCATGCGGGGCGAACACCAGGTTCCCTGGAGACCACAAGCTTCCCTCGATACCACCTTCGGAAAAAAAAACCCTAAGTGACCTTGCCACGTAAAGTGATTGCGAACAAAAAACCTTCCCTCTATTATAGAGGTTTGTATCCAACAATTAAAATTGATTGTTCCCTTTAAAAATTTTTCAGCACACACACATTTCAAACCAAACCACGAATTAGGCCAGTAAATTAGCCATCCCTCCTACGTAGTCAAACTCCCACATCGATAGATTTAGAAAAATTGCATTTACGTCCAGTGAACCAATCATATATTATTTTCCTACGGAACCTTTTTAAAATTCACAAGTACGTACCCTTAGTGCAGAATTCACCATTATGCCGTTTTGCACAAATTTTGACCCCCACCCGCTTCTTGTCTCACCTTTAACTCTCAACAAAGAATTATGCCGGAATATCACACCGGATGAAAGAATACCATATTGACAGCTTATATTTTCAAACTGTATGACTATCTACAAGTTCCACATATATATAGTTATATTTAGTCCCATAATATGTTGCCCACTATTTGTATCTCCTACAGGCCCCAATATTCCATAAGTACAATAGATATGTAACTTCACTATACCCACCTAAACTTCTGCCATTTCGAAACCAATAAATCCATAAGCTAAAATCTCAAAATTAACATTTACAAAAAAGAGCTTAACAAAAAAACCAGCTATTCCTTCCAAAGATAATATCTTATCCACAAATCACCGTAAAAGTAGGGGCTAGAAATTACCATTTTTATAGTCCGTACTGCGTTTTAACTTATCTTTAAATCACCCACACAACTCAAACACAACACCAACACAACCACCCAACTAGTTCGCGAGAAACACACCGCACCTACAAAACAACACACCTCATCTCCAGGAACCCTATAACAAGGGGTGGCTACAAAACAAACAAAACGTTCCCCCAATATATAAACGTTTGTACCAAAAATTTTTAATCATTGTTCCATTATTATGACAAATTTTTTCCACCGAAAAAATAAAAAAAAAACACAGAAATTTAGGCCCCCGGAAACCTACACGTCTAAGTTGAACACGGAGCCATGTTGCCATGTTACTATATATTCAAAACTGAAACTTATATAGAAAATTGGTTTTTAAAGGAGACTTATTATAAAAAAAAATGAATCTTAATTAGTCTATAGAATTGAATATACCACACACGGGATTATTTAAAATAATTAATTTTTTTCTTCTTTTAAATTTATTACACCTTTAATTAAATAAAAATCATACTAAATATAACCTAGGTATACAAAAAGTTACTTCCCTATTCCTTGCCGCCCCCCGATCGAAGCCGCTAAGTGGGACCTTCCTACAATTTTTACGCGATATTATATAAAAAAGAAATGATAATTCAGTATTCACATTCGGAACCTCGTCGTCATATAAGTGACATTCAATAAAGACACAACCAAATATAAATTAAACTCTACAGCGTGACATAACACACTCGTTTTTTTGGTAATCAGAGAAACGTCCATCAATACCACCAACCAAAAAAGTGACCGCCACGAATACGCGAGGAAACACCGCCTCTCCGATTTATACCTCCGAGGATCGTCTCCCCCCCAGGTAATCACAAACATTCAACTATACGTATATCTTGAAGACACAACAAAAACCGAAAAAGATTCACGAGATACACAGCGAATGAAATGAAAAATTATATGCGAAGAAATTAAAGAAAATAAGAGAGAAAAAAAAAACAATATGCCGACTAACTAGCGAGATATTTTTTTCTCTCTAAGCGAGTTTTTTTACCCACCGACCAACCAAAACAAAAAAAAAAAAATTACGGATCTAAGTCCTGATACAAGAATTGAATAATAATCAGTACTCACCTTCAACCTTGGTATCATATATCTTTCTTCGTTAACTTAATTTTTTCGTAAAAGTCTTCATAAAAAATTATCATCATCCTCATAGCAAAAACAAAATCGCTTAAAGCCTATAAAAACCAAATTTTAAAAATAACTCACCAAGTAATTTGAAAATTTATAATAAAATCAGTTGTAGGGTTCCTTAAACGGACCAACTCATAAGTATTGCAACCCGAACACGATACACAGGGGCTCACTGAGGAAAAGTTATCGAAATTTACCGGAAAAAAAAACACCTAAGTGTTTCACCTATTGAGCCAGTATGATGATAGCGAACACAAAAAACCGATCCCCTCTATTATGGGTTTTGTAGCCAAAAATATTAAATTGATTTATCCACATATTAGAAAAAAACTCACAAATTTCCACCAAGAAATATAAACAAACCACGGGAATTTAAGGCCGTAATCTAGCATGCCTCCTTACGGTATGTCATAACTAATCGATAGATATGAAAATGACATCTTACGATTGACCATTAATTTCCCTATATTCTACGACACTTAAAATTTCACAAACGGAACGCCCCATTCCCTCTCATAGTATGCGCCACACCCTATTAATGAATAAACAAAACGTATTTGCACAAATTGATCTTCTTGTTACCCTAATTATAACACAAAAGAATTTAGCCCGAATTTCACTATGTAGAAAAATACCATATTGACAGCATCTAATAATTTTCCAAACCTGTAATGACCTAGAAAAGTAAAATAGATAAATTTAGTCAGTACTATGTTTCACATACTTTGTATACTCTTCGAGTCTATTCCATCTACACCAAAGATTGAAACATCGCTTAAGAGCCTAAAGGAAATGGAGCGTCGACGCGTGCTTTCAATTTATTAATTATTATTTGTTTTAAGTACCCTAAAAAATAATAAATTTCTACGTTAGAAAAAACATGAAATTTAGGAGAGAAATTATAAAAAAAAATAAAAACAAATATATACTAGCCTACACTTGCAACCCTCTAAAAAAAACTCCCGATTAGGGAACGCAAAAAAAAATATTAGAGTTGCAACATCTTCCAAGCCCACCACGATAACAAAAACACATTTACGCCTATAATTCAGCAACCGATCGAAGCGATACCGGTAGGGACCATATATTAAAGAATTCTTACGCCGACATAATTACCATAAAGAATATGATATCAAATATAAAACTAATAACAAATATAAATAGTATTTTTATATATTCCTCACACGCGTTTTTTTCGAAGAAGAAAACCCCCCACAAAAAAATACGGAATCATAAGTCTTGTAGGAATTATAATAATCAGTATATCCCAATATGGAACCTATTTTTTTTTCTTCCGTCCTCATTAATTATTCTTTCGAACATAATATAGTATAACTTCAAAATCAGTTGTAGTCCTTAGTACATCCTCATGAGTTTGCGGAAAGGGTTCCTGGACAAAGTTTTAATTTTATCGCCAGAAAAACAACCCTAAGTGTTCCCCCCTTTGCGCATAAGCTGATGGCAACACACACCACAAAACCGCTCCCCCACCTATAAGAGGTTGTGCTATAAGACCCACCAAAAAATTTAAATTGATTGTCCCTTTAGAAACTTTTTCCACCAGAAATTAAAACAAACCACGGAATTTAGGCGACGATAACCCACTAGCATGCCATACCTAAAAAATACAGCTACCCATCATAACTACAATCTGGTCCTACAACAACCTTCAATATATCCCGGCCACCCCTTGACTTATCTAAGTTTGCCGAATCACCCAATGAGATTACTCACAAAAAAAGAGTACTATCCAATTATATAAAATAGAGTCTATCCATAATATCAATACAAACTAGCCAAATACAATTTGCATGATCACAGCATTGCCAAAAGCAATTCCAGATTTGTACTCTGAATACTCATAAAGTATTATATAAGCAGATAAATAACTAAAATTTCTACACAAAAGATATGGAAAATTCCAAAAAATTAGAGAGCATTAAAATTTTTAAATGAAAACTTAAATACAATTAATGAAACACGTATCAAAACTTATCGCGTCACCTTGTGAGGAAGCTACAAACGTGCCCACCCAAATGGACGCGTCACACAGTGAGAACCACACTCAACACTAATCGATAGACTTGAAATTGCACCTAAACGTATGACATATATTTTTTTTCTAACGCAATTTAATATTACACACATTCACAACGGATAAACGTTTCCCTTTAGTGCGATCCATTATTATCGCGTAACACACATAAATTTGATCTTCTTGATACCCTTATTAACAAGAATCATAGCCAGGAAAATTTATCGCTGTGAAAATCCATATTGACAGGCTTATATTCAAACCTGATACACAATACTGACACCCTAGCAAGTTAAAAATTAGTAAATCTACTTTATCAGCCTCGCCCAATACATATGTTGAAACCACAAAACTATGCCCTTGACACTCGTCCCTAATCGTATCCTAGTACGACTAGACTATGCTAACATCGCTAAAACCTATAGGCCAAAAATGGCGCTCGCGCAGTATGTATTCATTAATTAATTTCTGAGTCCACTAGTTACCCAAAAACACCCTATAATTTGATCGAGAAGAGCAAAAAACTATAGAATTTAAAGGAAAAGAGCAGCGCCCTAAATATATACAAAAAAAAATATAAATAATGATATATAGCTACACTTGCCCTAATTAGAAAATAAATCGCTTAGGGAACGAAAAATTTAATTTTGCAACATCTAACCCAGAGAAGTAAAAAACTACGTTATATTTATATATCCGCATCGATCGAGCCGCCATAGGTGGTGACCTTTAAAGAATTTCTTATACACGACAAAAAAGATAGTATATATAAAGAACTCATAAAATATATCAAGGCTGATTCCAAATATATAATTGTTTTTTTCTGTAAGTGTCTTACCTTAAAGAAAAGAAAACACAAAAAAAAAAAAAATCTACGCCACAATGAATACTTAATATTTCTTCGTTCTTAATTTTTCTTTGAAATATCGTATGAACTAAAACAGTTGTAGGGTCCTTAGTACCCTCATTATTTGCCGTGAAGGAAAAAAAGAGGTTCCTAGGACAAAGTATTCGAAATTCGGAAAACAAACCTAGAGTGTTCCCCTTTGCGTAAGGTGATAGAATGGAAAAAAAAACCGTTCCCTTTATTATGGGTTTGCGCCCACAAAAAAAATATAAAATTGATACAAAAATCACAAAATATATACATAATACAACATCATAATAAATAAATACCTCACCCAATAAAATATAACTTCCTCAACTAAAAACAGATATACAAATATAAAAAAACATAATACAATATTAATAGATATAATATATAAATATATATATAATAATACTATATATAAAAAAATATATGGTCATACAGTTTGAAACACCCCAGAATAATAAACAAATTGGCCACGCCACATGGCATCTTCTCAGATTAAAAAGAGAGCAAACTCAAAAAACCAAACACCAGAATCGCAAAGACCGCTATTAGACTATTAGCCGAAGCCGAGAAGTCGATAGTTTTAAGTAACTTATTCTCATTCAATTTTGCTTCTGAGTTTAATTGAGTGAAATCGACACAAAACCGAACAACGCAGAATGACACCCCGAATAGAACATACCCAAGACAGAAGACAAAAAAAACGCATCAGCATCTGAACCCATTCGCACTACAATTTTGCTTTCGGGTCTCGAAAGTTGTTAACTCATCTAACATCAAAATTTCCATATTCGTCTCGAAAGTTGTAAAACTCATTCACATCAGTTGCTTCACGAGTCTTCGAAACTAGTCCACATCACTTACACCACTATTATCAATTTGCTTCCTCGCTTAAATAGCGAAATACAACCGAATGAAATCGAGATATAAAAACTTATCAAGCCGAAGCTGAAAATCCCCATATAGTTGTAATTACAAATCTAATCATACTTAGAATAATCAAAAGGTTACAAATAGTACAACGTAGTAAGATCTACAACATACTTTAATTTCAACCTGTTAGGTCATACAAGTTTGAAAAATATAAGACCCCCCTCAATACCCTACTATGGCATCTTACACTTCTGGAAATTTCCGATCCAATACTAAATTCCCTTAAGTAAAAAAGAAAACAGACAGACTCAAAAATTTGGCCAAAAAACGCATACATATAATCACCAACAAAAGGAAACGTTACACTTTGGAATTTTAAAAATTCGTTGAAAAAAAATACATGTTCGTACGTAAAATGCACAAAATTCAAATCAATCAATATAAAAAAATACTGACCTACTGTAAGGAGCATGCTAGTTTACGCCTAAATAAATCCGTTACATATTTTTATTATTTTCTGTGTAAAAAAAATTTCTAAAGGGAACGATCAATTTAAATTTTACCTTCGAAAAGCCAATAATAAAGAGAACGGTTTTTTGTTCCATCACCTTACGCAAAAGGGGGAACACTTAGGGTTTTTCACCGGAAATTTTGAAACTATGTCCCAGGAACCCCCTGCACCCCCTACAAACATATATGAAGAGATAACCTAAAGGCACCCTACGACTGATATAATTAGTAAGTACTAATATACTCAAATTATTCCTGGGTTATTGCCACCTGTTGCTGCCATGTTTATATTATTCAAAACTGTAAGACCTAGCAGGTTGAAATAATAAATTACTATGGTGCATACTACGTTGTACTATTTCTATCTCTTTGGTTATTCCGACAATGATAGATTTTGATTTCTTTAGCACCAAATTGGCCATTTCCGTTCCGATATATTTATTTTATTTTTTTCAAAAAAAGTTACAAAAAACCATTTATATCCAACACAGAGAAAGAAAATATCTTTCTAGGTACGTGAAATAAGGGCTGCAGGTCATACAGTTAATTGAAACTATATAATAAACATGACAACATGCCATCTTCCATTAAAAAAGAGTGAAACGACCAACCGAATGAAGAATGAACGTAGACTTAGACCGAAAAGCCGAGAAGTCGAAGTTGTCGCACAATCAAATCTCACATATACCACCCCTTAGAATAATTAAAAGGTTACAAAATAGTACAAAAGTAGTAAGTTCTAACAACATACTTAATTATAAACCCGCACCTGCCATAGAGTACATAACAAGTTATCCGACGCCACCAATATAAGACCTGTCAAATAATTATGAGAGACATCTGTAACCACTCCTCTGGAACTTTCCGATCTAAATCTTATGTCAACAGAAAAAAAGAAACAGAAAAGATCAAAAATTTGTGCCAAAAACACCAAAAATAAAATATACAATACGACCACTAAAGGAACGCACCTTAGTGAATTATTAAAACAATATTCATGATAGAAAAAAAAAAAATGCAAAAAGTTAAGCCTTGACTACTTGTTGATTAAGATCATAATTGCAACGGAAAGAATAACGTTTACTATGAGGGAACATATCCGATATATTTTATTTTAACTAGGTGGAGAAAACACCCATTATATTCCTAAAGGGAAACGATCAATTTAAAATTTGGCGAAAAGCCATAATAAAGGGAACGGTTTTTTGTGCCATCACCTTACGCAAAGAGGAGAACACTTAAGGCGTTTTTTTCCGTAAAATATTTAGAAAACTTATCCACACCAAGAACAACCCCCCCCTGCCCCCTAAACTCTAAATGAGAGCGATCCCATTAAGAACCCTAACAGACTGAATTTTAGAATCGCTATGCCCGCGACGGACATGCCTTTTTGCCACGTGTTGCCGCCACGATTGCAGATCTTGCGATTTCTGTAAAGACCAGAACACCCGTTGAAAATAATAAAATTACTTGGGCAATACTTACGTTGTACTATTCTATCTCTATTGGTTATTCCGACAATGATAGATTTTGGATTTCTTTACCACCAAATTGGCCATTTCCGTTCCCTATATATTATTTTATATTTTCAAAAAAGATACACAAACTTACCATCTTTAAAAAGAAACATACATACTACACTTACAAAACCTAGAGTAAAAAACGATGAAAAGTAAGCGCGCGCAGGTCATACAGTTTGAATATATAAAACATGGCACATGGGCATTCTCATTAAAAAAGAGTGAAACTCGAACAAAGAGACACCAAAAAAACAAAGAAACCACCCTCAATGAGAATGACGTAAATAACTTCAGCCGAAGCCAGAGCAAGACAATCGATACTGTAAGACAATCACACAAATCTATCATATACTCCTCAGACACAACATTCAACAAGCCGTATACCAAATAGTACAAACATAGTAAGATTCTACAACATACTTTAATTAAACCTGCACCTGTTAGTCAACAGTTTGAAAATATAAGGACACATACACATATGCACCTTACACTCTATCCTAGCAACACCTATCCTATCCTAACAATATCTTTCACTAACGGAACCAGACACAAAAATCTAAATACTGACCAAAAACGAAAATAAAAGATCGCACAAAAACCGGCAAGACACACAGTTACCTGCTGCAATTATATAAAAACAAAATTCGTTTAGAAAAAAAATAAACACTGATATCAGAAAGCTAAAAATGACAAAAATTTCAAACATCAATTAGTATAAAGAACCTACTATAAGAGGAGGCGCACATGCTAGTTTTAACAGAGCCAGAACCTAAAAAAAACCCAGTTATTTTTTTATATATTCTGAATCCCTGTAAAAAATTTCTAAAGGAACGCATCAATTAACACCTATTAAGCAGAAAGCCCATATAAAAGGGAACGGTTTTGTTCCATCACACATTACGACAAACACGCCACACAATTATAAGCGTTTTTATAATACTATCATCTCGAAACTCCCACATTCCAGAACCCCCCGATGGGCCACCCTTAACACTTATGAGAAGCCAAGCACCCTAAGAACACAAAACAATATATATAATAGATTTTACATATCTCAAAAATTATTCTAGAGGTTAATTGCCACAGTGTTGCCGCCCATTTTATATAAATCAACAAAAAACAAGATAAGACACATAGCAGGTTAGACGGGGGAACGGGTGGAGACGGGAATGGGAATGAGAAACGGGAACGAAGGTGGAACGGAGAATGGTGGAGGCACGGGGAACGGTGGAGACGGGGAACGGGTTGGAGACGGGAACGAGTGAGAGAGAGACAGGGGAAACGTGGCACCGGACACCACGAAGAAAGGAGACAGAGAATGAGCCCGCGGAGAACAGACCCACAAATGAGAGAGAAGAAACAGGACCTAACGAGAAGTGAGACGGGGAATGGTGAAGCGGGAACGGGTAGACGGGGAAACGGGTGGAACGGGAAAACGAGTGGAGACGGTGAAAAATCTCGGTTTTCAAAGTATGATAGATTTTGATTTCTTTAGCACCAATTGCACACTTCCACGAATATTTAATTTCATAAAAATATTATATCTTATTATCAAAAAAAAGTTACCAAAATTACCAATTTTACACACAAAATATCTTTCCAGGAACGACATAAGGCCCAGGTCATAACAGTTTGAATACTATAAACATCGGCAGCATATATCAAAACGCATCACACGTATAAAAGAGAAATCAGAACCACACCCACCACACAGAATGAGTCTAGACTCAAGAGCCGAAGCCGACGAAGTCCCCAATATAGTAAGATAACTATATTCACATCAATTTTGCATTCCCGAGTATCACATTAGTGAATCGAAAAACCCAAAACCAACCCCGACACAAGCCAAGAATGAACCCTAGAACTTAGCAGAAGGCCAAAAAAATCAGCACTAACATATGATAACTCATTCTCATTCAATTTATGCTCGGATCTACGAAACCACTGTAACATCAATCTATACCTCATTCAATATCTCTGCATACCAACACCCCGTCTCTAATCGAAAGATTGTAACTCAATTCTCATTAATTATTGCTTCGGTCTCGAAATTGTAAACGCATTCTCATTCAATTTTGCTTCCGTCTCGAAAGTTGTAACCCATTCTCATTCAATTTTGCTTCCTCGGCTTAAATAGCGCAATCAAACCGTAAGAGAATAATAATAATAATAACGTATGATAACCGAATGGCACTGATATAAAGACATTTCAACGAGTTCTATGTTGCATTTGCCGTAACTTCTATGCCTAAATTCCCTAAAACATATTTTTTTCAAATTTTTCAAATTGAACAAAATGTTAGTAACAGAATTATATTTAACTATAAAGTGCAAATAAAAAAATTTTGATACCAAAACTATGGGATTAAATATAAAACGATCGATAATTAAAAATTTTATTCTGATAAATAACATAAAAATTAATAATACAAAATTTTTTATTGAAATTTTTATATACATACAAATGCATATGCAAGCATATATAATTATATATAGAATATATATATATATTATATATATAATGATATATATATATATATATATAATATAGATATGTATAATATATAAAATTTTATATATATATATATATATATATATATATATATATATATATATATATATATATATATATATATATATATATATATATATATATATAATATATATTTATTTATATATATATATATATATAATATATTATATATATATATATTATATAAATATATATATAATAATATAATAAATATATATATATATAATATATATATATATATATATCATAATATATAGATGATATATATATATGTGTGTCGTGTTGTTTTTAAATTTCCTCTTTCCAATTTCTTTTATTATTAATATATTTCTGTTATGCTATCTATTATACGTTCGACAGCTTTAAAAAGGTTGTTAAAAAATTCATGATTTTCAATAAAGGGAAGAACCAAATGAAATGTCTTGGGCTTGCGATCTCGACCTTTTTCTAAAAACTTAAAAAAAGTGTGTAAGTAATAAAAATAGATATCATCTTTTAACCATAAAAGACTCCCGGAGAAATTCATTTCTCTTTCCACCTTGTATTTATCGCTGTCAATTGATTCACAACCATCTAGTAAACTACGTATCTCCGAAGAGTTATATTGTTTTATATTCCATCGAATGATGGATTTTCCATGATCATCAGTCATAGTCACCGTAATTTTTTTGAACAGCTGGTCAATATTTCTTTCGTAAGTGCGTTTATAGTTACCTATAAAGTACTTGAACATTTTTTGTTTATCTGCTAAGAAGTTATCAAAATTAAACTCTACTCCTCTTTTCAAAGAGCCAGTGATATTCAAAAGTTTATGAATTTCGCAAAGATCGATATGTTCCCAATGGAAAAATATGACGACTTTTTCTAGATTTGGAGAGACACTACAAATATAATATAAAAGATCAGAAAAATCGATCTTCAATTCTACCAAATTTTTAAGAACCGTTTTATTTACGTAACTTCCTATTATATCACTGTTATAAATACTTTCTTGCAGATACGAGCCTGAATATATTACGTTTTTTCTGATTTCCAAATCAGTCAGATTCGGAAAGGCTTCGACGAATTTTTTATTCAGTGTCGCACATTTAGTTTTTGAATCAAAAATTTTCTCTTTTTCGTATGATATTCTCAAGATACGAACATTTGGGAATCGGAATGGAGAAAGGGTATCCATACATTCGTTTTTTTGAAGCATTGCGTTAAATTGACAAACGTTTCGCAAATTCAATTCCAAGGAACCATCGACGTTTCTAATACTCCTTTGCAATCGGTTTCTAAAAAATTTTGTATCCCAAGAATCAATTATTTTCTTTTCCATTCCAGCTCGCCATAATTTACCGCCGTGCAAATGACATGTTTGTAAAATCGGTTGGTAAGTCAAGCTCTTAAAGTGATTCATAACCGCATGAATTCCTCTGCACGCGAGACAAAATGGTATTTTTATTTCGTTTCTTTCATGATCTTTAGAAAGGAGTCTCAAAAAACTAGTTTCCAACATTCTATGTAACGTTTTGAATTTTCTATAATTTTTATCTCCTATTGCTTCTTCTTCTTCTTCTAATTCCTTTCCCATCGATAATTTAACGTGGTTTTTGACTGGCGATGAAGCCTCACTGATTTCCCATTCAATTATTCTTCGGTTTTCGATTTCAACCACTACGACTAAATTAGCCAATTTTTGGCTAGAACAATTATAGCATTCGCGAAATTTATTTATCCATATATTAAAAGCGTAGTTGGGAAAAATTTCTTCTTCCGCTGAGAAACTGGAAATCAATTCTAATGTCTTCACCCCAGTTTTTGCAGCCAGTAGTCTTACACGATCGCTTCTCACAACGGAAGATGGGTGTATATGGTTTAAACGAACTCCAATTTTTTGTAAGTTAAACAACGATGAGATTTCCATAATTTCCTCGATGTTGTTGTGATCCACAATTAATGTAGTTAATTTTTTAAACGAAGGAATAAGAAGTTTCGGCAATTTACTCGAAAAATCAATTTCGACAGCTTTTGACGACATTTTTAAGAATTCGATGTCGGATTCGCTAGTCAAAGCGTTCCCTGATTTGCTTAAAAGAAGGGGAAAGTCTTCGCTCATAATCATTATTCGGTCATGTCTACTACAATATAATATACCCATTGACGAAAAAAAAAAAAAAAAAAATTGTTAGGGGGGAATAGTAGGAAAAAATAAAAATGAATAATTTTTTTTACAAAAATTAATTCGAGAAAATTCAAGTACCAGTCAAAGTGAGAGAAGGTAGTAACCACAACGTAAATCAACACACACAACTATTTAGTTTCTTGCATAACCACAAAAACACAACGCGCTCGCATGGTTTCTCTTCTCACCTTCCGCAATCACTAACCACCACTCTATGCAAAAGATATCTACCAATCAAAACACATCTCTACAACATAGCCAAAACGAAATTAAAACGCTCTTGTACTTCGTATATCCAACTGCAACTAAATAAACTTACACCAAGTAATTCACAAGCCGAGACAACTACCCGGAAAAACAACCAATCGGCCATCCGACTATCTGAAATGCGGCAACAAAAAACTATACAAAATGGTTACAAATCTCAAAAAACAAGAAAGTTCTAATTAGCACATCAAAAGTCGCCAAAATAAAGATAGGAATATATTCTCTGCTCTCTCCATTTATTAAACCAACAAATCTAACGAATATCGCCGAAGATCTCTTAGCCCTACGTCTCGTATCCAACGAATCACAAATAGAACGGACAAAAACACACACAGACAAGACAACAATATTCAATTCCATTACCGACACACACTGCTTTTATCCGCAACTGCAACAACAACACCGACTCGAAACCATTAAATAATCACAGACAACCCCGCCAAAATTTACTTGAAATACACCAACCAACAACGTCGTAACAATCTAGAAAAGAGCAATACGAGCTTTATCTCAAATGCACGCATTCAAATGAATACGATATACTGCAGCATATATAACAGTCATTTATACGTTATCGAGAGATAAAACTATCCACTATATATAAAACGTCAGAATATCTACGGCTGTGAAAAAAATCTAAAGCGTACACAAACCAAAAAGTAGTAAATACTCTATCAAATAAAATAAATAACACCACGCAAATAATGAAATAAAATAAAAAAACTATTCACGGCAACTAGACACATTCAGCAGATAGAAACAATAACGCACATCCGCCGCCAAGCCACCCTTCTAATGAAAACATACAAACCCCATACCACAAATAATAAACAATTTGACCACTCCCAACATTTTACACCTCGCAAAGATAAAAAAAAACAAGACATCATAATAATATAAAAATAAAAACATAAAATAAATAATAATAATAATAAATAAAATAATAATAGCCATCACAGCCCCATAAAAAAATGAATGAGTAATAATAAAAAATCACCACTCGGTTGCAAAAAACCAATAAAATAAAAAGTAGCCGATGCCAAAAAAATACACCCCACATATTACTAATTTTATCCATATAACAGCAATGATCTACTAAATACTAATTACCTAAATAAATAATAATAATAATAATAATAATTAATAATAATAAAAAAAAAAAATAAAATCAAATAAATAAATAATAAAAACAAATAAAGAATTAATAATAATAATAAATAATAATAAATTAAAATAATAATAAAAATATAAATCAATAAAATGAGACATAATATAATTTAGATATTTAGGATTCCAGAAATACGTTATCAAAACGTATTAATAAGCACAGAGAAATATCCTTGAAAAATAAAGAACATTTCTAAAGGACTCGATATCACCCTAAATATGTACGCAACCTGGATGTCAATTCCCAAAAACCATTTAAAAAATTTGTGAGAAGCATATCGATGCAAAAAAAATATTTCAAAAAATAAGAACATTGAGAGAAGAAACTATAAAAAAATCGAGTTACAAGTCACATAGAGAGAAATCGAGCCCAGTATGAAATATGATACTATATGAAGAGAAATTACTGAGTATTATAATAACGTAATTGAACATATCGAATACAAAAATATACTTAATAGTAACACCTTCACAGAGGATCACAGTAAATGAAAAAACGCCCAAAATTTAAAGGTATACGAACTTCTCACAATAATATAAATATTATGAGAGAATAATTTATTGATAAAACCATAAAATAATTTGTTGTGTAAACGTGATATCGTAATAAGAATGAGCTGAGAGAAAAAAACAACCCAAACAACACAAAAACCAAACCAAAGATCAATCAAAATTATATTTACACGATCAAGTTAAAAACAATGCGATATAATAATAAAAGGACATGACTATTAAAATACATTTAAAGAAATTAAAACTTGAACCATTATTATATCCACAAAAACAATATAGCATGTGTAAAACGAAAATAATAACGATAAAAGAAAAACTGCAACTTATGAGAAAAAAAAACACCATTAAAAAAGTAAAGTTTAATAAAAGAAAAATAGCAGATTAAACGGAAACATCCTGTTATGCAATATTTTTTACACACATAAAACAACGGACAGAATGAGCATTCTAAACAAAACTCGTAGTGAGACAACGTCACATTTAGGTAGGCGCAGCTTCACCCTCAGCGGAAGTCAACTACTATAGAAAAAATATATTGAACATTTTCATAATTCATATTTCAAGTTCATTTAAAAAATATAAAAACATCGAAATAATATTTATGAAGACATATGGAATCACAACATTATTAAGTAAAGAAAAAAAAATATATTAGATATAATGAAAAAAATAACTATTAATAAATAAATTAAAAATAATAAATATCAGAGAAAAAGGAGAAGACAAAAATCAACATAAAGAGCGAATTGCTATTTGGCAATGCTGTAAATATACAAAAATATATGCCAATTAAAATAAATAATCAAATCAATCACCGACACCTCCCAATATTCTAATATAAAAAATATTTAAGACATTCTTTTTAGAATCTAACATGGGTGACTTCGGCAAACTTGAATTAGTCAAAAGAAGGCAATAACAGCACGAAAAGAAAAATCAGAGAAAAGTAAATATCAAGAGAAGACAAAAAACCCTGCCCAACGTACAAAAAAAAATATAGCTTACACATGTTATTTTCGACCAAAATTAATTTTATAACACAAGTTTAAACAATTATTTATTACCTCCACACAATCAATAATTACAAATCCTTACTCACCAAATCAACACTATTAAATAATACTTACAATATAGAAAAGCCCGAAATAAAATAAATTTCACAAAAAAATAACCTTTAATCCACCACATAACATTCACTAAAAATTATTTACATACAACATCAAAATTAATAATCTATCAAGCGACACACCAGAACAAATATTAGAAGCGAAAAAGAAATAACACACCGATCGACACCCATCAGAGCAACCCCAAAATCATAATAAAAACAACAAACCCCTCACCACACAACCCAGAGCAGGCGATGCAAGCTGATATCTATAACATAACATTGGTCTCCGAAATAACGTATCAAACCCGAACACTAAAGTAACTATAGCATAGCCCTTGAAACCAAACAACAGAACAAGTAACATATTCTAAGGACTCGATCTCCCTATGAATCGCAACCACGACTGATCCACGATATATCCAAACAGAAACCTTAAAATACTCTTCTTTTGAGATGAAGTACAAAACTATTGATGAGCGAAAACAAAAAAAAAAAAACCTCACAAAAAAAACCAAACACATCTATAAGAGCGCCATCGGAAACTCCAAGACTCGACGGTTACAATACACACAATAGTGAGATCAAAGTTAGTTGAAATAGAACCATTAATCCAACATATATGAAAGCGACAATAACTACCGAATTTTAATAACGTATAAACCACCAACGTATCTTCGAAACCAAAAACCCTACCAAGGATCTCTCCCCGAGACGCCAAAATATGCACCACAACGAACACCACTAAGAATCACACGATCATCGCATAATATATTTAAGAATAATTTTGAACAATTAATTCACATCAGGATGAAGCGTTCATAGAAACGAACAAATACCAAATAAAAAAAGAGAGATATAAGTGATTTTAAAGCATTATCAAAGATAAGTCAAACCAATACTTAATTTTTATTAAACCAACTTGTGACTATTAAATCAACTAAGTCACGCATCATTTATCTCCCTATAAAAAACAAAACAACTCATATACACTATCAACCACAAAAAAACTACAATAAATATATAAAATATAATTAAATAAAATTATTTAATTAAAATTAATATTACAACAACAGTTAAACTATCTATACTATAAAATTCAAAAACATACTTAATAAAAGACAAGATTATATTGCAATCGAATTACTTTAAATACCAAATTCACCCTATCTATAATCATACGAACAGGAGAAGTACCTGAGCCCTTACATAAAAGCACCAGTTCAAACACCAAAAAGGATATCGAAGCATAGCAACTGAAATTAAAATTAATATAGAACCATATCCGAGTATGCCCAATAACGACCACCAACGATAGTATTATAGCCCGCGAGTAGCCACTCTATATTGAGAAAAAAAACATTTCACAACGAACACCAGACCCCTCAGAAAAAAACAAATATGCGACCCAAAAACAAACGCCTATGCTAAAAAAATTATCACACACGAAAAACCTATAAAAAAATTTTATGAAAAATCTCACATAGAAAAAAAAATATTTTTCCACAAAAAAAAATTATGCCGATTGAGACAATAAAAAGACATAACGAAAAAGAGTTACGTCACATAGAGAGAAAGATCGAGCCACAGTATGAATCAAATAACATATGAAGAAAAATACTGAAAAGTTATAAATAAAGGTTTGAACGTATTCGAAACAAAAATATCTTACAGAAGGATCATCTTCCCGAAGAATAAGAATGAAAAACAGCCCACTTAAAGAAATCGACTTCTCGCAAAATATAATAGGAATAAATTGAAATTATTTCTATAAATAATTGTTGAGATGTAAAAACAATAATATCGTAATAGCATGAGCAAAGAGCGGATAACACAAAAATACGATAGCAGTTGAAAACAATTTAAGTATAGCAAAACTCAAAATAGAAAAGCAGTAAAGAGGCAAAAGAGGTAAACAAAAACAATACATCAAAACAAATTAAACAAAACTAAATAAATTTAATAAAAAGATATTAAACATTATAATCGTTTGGAGACGAGGAACGAGTGGAGACGGAGGGAATGGGTGAGAGACGGGGACGGATGGAGACAGGGGAAAGAGTAGAAATGACTAGAAAAACGAGTAGGAGAGGGGAACGATGGAACGGGGAACGAGGAGAAAGAGGGAAACGGAAGTGGAGACGAGAACGGAGTATGAGAAGACGAGGAACAGGGTAGAAACGGGGACGGGTGGAGACGGAGAAACGAAACAAAAAAAAAGAGATGAACTGAACGAAAACGAGTGAGAGACGAGGAGAAACGAAGTGAGGAGACGAAGGAACGCATTGGAAGACGAGAAACGGAGATGAAGAGACGAGAACGAGAGGCAGACGGAGAAACGAGATGGAGACGGAGGACGAATGAGACGGGGAACAGGTGAGAGACGAGGGAACGGTGGAGACGGAGAAACGAGTGGAGACGGAAGAGGAAGGGTGAGAACGAGAGGGAAAAATCTCGTATTTTTTTTAGAACAGAATTTCGAATCAGATTAACAAACACAATATCTTCCCAGAAATAACATAGACAACATGATACACCAAAAATCAGACAAAAAAGTAAAGGACCAATATCGAAAGTGCGAACGAAGGGAACGTACTGTGAGAACAAGCGAAAACGGCCAAGTGCAAGAAGCGCAAGGGAACAGAAAGTAAAGGAGAACAGACAAGGCAACGACGATACCCAGAGAACCAGGGAAGATACGCAGATAGAGAGAAGACGGAGAAAAAACAGCAAAAAAAAGATCCAAAGAGACGAGAGAAAAGAACGGAGATTGGAGACGGACAGAGAAAAACACTCGCGTTCCAAACTTTACCCCCCATGAATCTACCCCCTTACAAATATAAACCTAACCAACCACGCCTACGCGCAAGATAGATATAATTGTTGTCTTTCTTCATATTTTATAAAAAACTATTTCAACTATTACCAACTTTCTTAACCTAAAAAAGACTATCAACCCAAAAATAAATATTAAATAAAATTAACTTTTTTTTTAACATAATAAAACTTAGCAGATTGCAAAAAACCCACACACATAAAAAACCCGCTAAAAATCTTCACGATTTCGAAAACAAACACAAAACACATCATCGAACGAAAATACGTAAACATAACCGTTTTAGAAAGAGCAAATTATAAAACAATAAGACAATAAAAACAATAAACCACACAAGCATATAAACACACTAAGAAAGTAGCGTGAACGAAAAACCGACCTTGTTCTTTAAAAAGATTAGACTTTAAGAGAGCAATAACAAACAAAGAATCGAAATAAATAACAATATTATCTACAACTCAAACCACTACATATCTGACTCAAAGACGATCCCTACCCAACCCCTATCTAATTAACTTTTACAAAACCCCCACCTCCCCTCACACACCTAGTTTTTAGAACAAAATAATACCAACGCAGCAGCTTTCTACGTACGCCCCAGCTCGACACGATGACGCTAAAACCAACCCCACCCCTAAACCATATACTATAGACCTCACAATCTAAACAAGCGACGCACTATCAAAACGACAGAATAGCTTTAAAACTTTTTACTTAAAAAAAAAAACTACCCAATAACGCACCGAAAAAAACAATATAAAGAAATAAAGCATATTAACTAGGAATAAAAGAAACACACAAACAACAAATTGACTGGAGCAACACAGAACATACCCGATTAAAAGATATAACAAGAATCCTCTTCCATCACAAGTTCTTAACATCAAACTCGCCCCCATACCACCTAAGCTCCTCCACGACAAAATATCCTTTACCACATAACTCGTCACAAATCCCACATAGAGCACTTATACGTTCCCGACGAGTGCGTTTCTGATATCAACTGTGAGAAAGGATATTCTCGAAATAAATGAAAAAGCCGAGGGTTAGAGTCGGGCGTATTAAGAACCAGAGACGCGAATGGATAAACGGTTAGAGCCGTTCCAACTACTATTAATAAATCGCAATCGTTGAACTCTTTGGCGGATTCGTTGTATTTTTGGTACGACAAGGGCTCTTTGAGTAATACGATATCCGGTTTCACCACGCCGTCTCCGCAAAAGGAACACGTAGGGACAACATCTTTGAAAATTTCTTCCTTCATCCATTCTCGCGAATATTCTTTTCCGCACGAAACGCAATGATTCGTGCGAAACGAGCCGTGATATTCTACGACTTTTTCCAATGGAATTCCGGTTAGAGTATCCAACGTATCTACGTTTTGCGTGTAATGTCGCAACAAGATCCCTTTATCGTGAAGCAGTTTGAAAAAGTAGTGCGCCGGGGTAGGTTTCAATTCGGACGGGTAAAAGTCTTTAACCAATTTAAAAAAAGGTTTCGGGTTCTCTAGGAAAGAATCGATTTCGAATATAGCTAGAGGGTAAGGTAACTCGTTGTTTTCGTCGTATTTGTCTATATTTTTGAATATTTCGCCGGTTGGAGACATGTTGTCGAGAATTCCCGTTGGAGAAGTAGA
>JABUQX010077128.1:0-12500 GCA_015478945.1 Trachelipus rathkii
AGACCGCTCAGAGCGGGACTAGCGGACTAGGCAGACTAAAGAGCGGAAGTGCCCACCTCGTAGATACATTATTAATACACCATAGTTTATAAACACTAACCACATTTCTAATATATTACTAACAGTACTATATATATTATATATACTGCCTATGGTTTAGGTATAATATTTATATATAATATATAGTGATATATATAAATGGGAGCTTATATCAAAGTAATATTATATTTATATTATATAGTACTGAGTATGTAAGAATATAAATATGTTTATGTAATAAGCGTATAATATACGGAATATAAGTATTAATCTATATATAGGTATACACTAGTATATATATACGTAGTAATATAGGCGCTAGCCTACGCCTAATAATCACAGTAATACTATAAGCTATTGTTATAAATTATATTCGCCCTCACAATAGCATTATTATTTTTTTAATCTATATTCAAATATTGGGTAATCCTTTTGTTATAATTAAATGTTTAAGTATTAATTTAATATATTTAAAGTTAATAAGAAATATTAATTATGACTAATAGAATTAAATTAATATAATATATAAAATGATATATATAGATTAATTATATATATAATGTATCAATTATATATAACAATACACAATGAAGATATATTATAAAAATTAGTTTAATACGTTCAACTTATATATTTCCTTTTCTTAAAATCATTAACTGAATAATATCATATATACAGATCTTTGATACTTTTATCATAATTAATATTAATATATAGTAGTAATATATAATATAATATAATATATAATATTGATTTATAATTATAAGTATTGATATATATATTAAGTATGTTATATATTAATATAGAGTATATATGTAACTCTTATATCAGCTGAAAAAACCTAAACCAGGAAAGTTTTAAGTAAAAAATAATAATAAATATTGTATTAAATGATTGCAGTCACAACCATAGATGAAGTCTCTTGTATCACCCTACCTTTTACCCCCGGAACACGATCATAGAAAGTATTACTGAAGCTAAAGATATATGGACCAATATATTATATAAAGGGGAAGTTGCAGTAATGCTCATTAAAATTTATCTTATTTGTAAATAAAGAAAAATATGTTATATAAATTTTAATAAACATATTGTGTTAGAAGAGATTACTACATATATGAATATAATATGAATTTTTCAATGTTGTTATTAAGTATGATATATAGTTTTATTCAACGCACAATAGTATAAGTGATATATAATATAGTATTATAATATATATCTATTAATAATATTTTATATATCATCGTGTTAGTATATATATTATTAATAAATATAATAATATATATATAGATAATATATATATAATATTAAAATAATTATAATAATAATATTGAATATATATATATATATATATTTATATATATAATATTATAAATAAATATAATATATAATATAATTAATAAGTATAGTATTAGTATAAGTTATAGATATATATAGGTGTTGAGTTAGAATTTCGAACTTTTAACAACTTTGTCCTTTATAAAAAGGAATGTATTTAATCAACTCTGAGTGAGGATTATTGATAATAGTTCAGTGAATACGAACGTTATAATCGATTTGAGTGATTTCAAGCAATAAAGCGTTGGAAAAGGATCATTTTTCAAATATTTGATAACTTATTTTGGTAAATTTTCTATCTATATATTATATTTTTTTAAGTGTTATTTAGGAAAACTAAAGGATACCCAGTATATAAATCCTACAGAATGTAATGGAATTAGAGTAGAGTGGCTCATATCGGTCTAGTGAGTACAGGGCGATTAAGACGTGAGAGGACTTTATCGGTTACCGTATTTGCTTCTCGCCGCCACGGGTCTTTAGGTGTACTGAAGCGCTTAGAAAGAGTAATAAGAGAATAACAAGAATAAGGAACTATAGGTCTTTATGACATGTTATTAGAGAAATAATAAAGAGATATTAGGTTCCGACCACCTTGAGTCAAGCACTAAGCGAACCATTAAACACTAAACGACATTTACCATTCGAAATTCGATAAGATTATCTAGAACTGCCAAGAATTGATCCATCAGTCACTATCCGCCTCATCCAGCGCCATTCGAATCACTATCACTTCTATTGTGTATCAAACAATCCCACTCCACTCACCACACGTTTCTTCATGCATAAGAGCAAGAACAGGTCAAAGTACTAAACCTAACAGCCATTATAATAACATTCACGTGATAATATAAACTAAGTATACACTTAATTCTCACATTTTTACAAGCATATCTTATAAACATCAATGTTAATTATATTACATTAAAACAAACATCATAATTATAATTTAACATATTAAATAATACCTTAAGGAAATCACGATGATTAATAGGTGCCTAGAAATGATTTACGGCCTTCAAGGGAATAGAATTACGCCGTAGCCATTAACGTAACAAATGTTTTTCACATTAACTTCGTAATAATTTAAAGCAAATATTCTAATATTACATATTATTTAGACTTACCTATAAATTAATCATAATCCCCAGACGAATTAAATTGGACGAAGAACGTATATGATAATATTTATAATTAAGTAATGGTATAATATAATCCCATTAAAAACCTAAAAATAAATATATTAATCAAATCCATTTAACTCTAATATAAACTACAATTTAAGACTCAGGGAAAGGAATACTGGTTGGAACCTGGTAAATTTATATTATTTTTGCGGGAGAAACTGAGTGAATATATTATGAAAAACACTGTGGAGAACACAATAGCTACACCCTTTAATTTAAAACATTTCTTTATTATTTGTTATAGAGGTAAAATAATTATTTAACTTGAATATATGTAATAAATTAAATTAATAAAATAATTAATTAATAAATAAATTTAATGTGCTATTATATATATAATTATAATTATATTATATTGTATAATAGGCTTATAGGGGGGTATATAATACGCGCAATGATAGGGGCTCGAGCCGATGGGGCGATACAACTAAGTTGAGGAGTATAGTTATTTTCCATATACTCCAGCAGTGAGGAGGGTAGATGAAACCCATACTAGCGAACATAGTATTCACTACATATTAACAAGAGAAGCGGGGGTATCACGGAGACCCTTACCTCCGAGAGGAGGTGGAGGAAATAGTTCCTAACCTCCTGAGTATAGATTCCCCAAGAAATGAGCTGAGAGACTCACTCACCTATCCTGCAATATTCAGGGTACTGAGTTAATATAAATAATAAACCTTTATAGGAGAGTTATTTATCTTTAGTATATAAAAAAAAATACTTATACACTTAAAAATACAAATTAACTATAAAAATATTTGAATAGATATTATATAAAATAGTAGGCCCTTACTCAATGAGAATAGTATTAAAATCAAGTTAGAGCATATATTAAACAATTATTTTTATATTTTATTATCTTCTTATACAATTTTCTTGAATCTATAATAATTTACCAGTAATTACACTAAAAATATGTACCATTTTCAGCTGAGTATACTATAGTATAAGTTATTTTGAGATTATTATTTTATTTTATTTAACATTTTTCCAGCAATATATATAATTATATTTATATACCAAGAGTAAATGAAGAAAATGAATTACATATATTTCCACTGTGAGTATAGTCTATTAGGGGATGAGTATAGTATTATTGAGATATGGATTGGAGATCCTTTTGTGTAGTATTTACTGAGGATTTCAGTACCTATAGATATATATATTATAATATATAATAGTATTAATATGTTATATGATTTTGTAGTTATATATAATTACTGGAGTTTAAGGGTTAAGATTTATGGTATATATAGTATTGAATAAATATAATCATAAGGGATAATTAAGCTTGGATAGTATTGTATATAATATAATTAATAATATATATATATATATATATATTACTATATATATATAGTATATAGGTGTTATAAGTATTATATGTATCATATGACGTGATTGTAGATATATATATATATATATATATTTTATATGATATATATAATATAAATATAATATATAATAATATAAATATATATATTATTAATATTAATAAGATGTAACGAATGTTTTCTTTATATACGATACTGGTAATCACCCACGAGAAGAGCAACAGGTATGTTAGCTGGCCTGGCACAAATATAATAATATATATAAATAATAAAGTAATAAATAGAATAAATTCATATACGTATACATGAACCCGCAATTAATAGATAGAAATTCACTCTTGAAGAACAGTGTCGGAACTAAAAATTTCTCAATTAAATTAATATATAATTATAATTTTAATAATTCTAATAATAACCGTTAATTGTTATTATACTAATATCATACTAATATGTTAATTATATTTATAAAATTAAAAATAAAGTATATTAAATATAGATTATTCTTATATTTATTCCTTTCTTACAGTTGTTCATTAACAATTTTTATTATATATAAATTTAGTCCCATATGATGAATAACTATTTTTATGTCTTTATAATATTTAATTGAGAGGAAAAATAAATACAAAGTAATAATGTCAAGACATGTGTGTCTAAGAAATATTTTACACACAAAAATTCACAGATATGCACAGTTTACCTATTTTTACATCTTAATATGTGTCTAATAAATTTTGTAAAATTAATATATAAAACTATACTCTTAGTAATAATTTTCTTATTTATATTAATAAATATACGAGCATCCAAACAAGACCATCAGTTTCATGTCCAGAGGAAAAATGTCATAATATAAATTTTTAATATAAACATTTTAATTTTTTATTTCCAAAAATTAATTAATTAATGTTCTTTGTTTACTATGTGATAATTTTTCAATGATAAATTTAATTATTGATAAATTATTAAAATTTTTATCAAGAATCAATCATACTATATATATTATATTACATACTATATATTATTATTATTATATATAATTTATTAAATTTAATTATTGAGATTATATTATTAATTTAGCATGTTAAAATTTTAAATTAATTACTTATTTTTAATATTAATATATTATATTATTTAATATAAATATATATATATAATATATTAATATTAATTATTTAGATTAATATATTAATATTATATAAATTTATTTCATATTATGTTACATACCAATAGTAATTTTTAGAAACTGGTGTATATATAATTATACCTAGTGATATTATTACTTAAATTATAATATTCATAGCATATATATTTAATATACTTATATAAATTATCAATATTAATTATATTTATTAATATATTATATTAAATATAATTATATTATATAACAAATCGATATGATATAATGTCAAGGAAATATTATTATTATATCAAATAAATGCATTAAGGACTTATTATTATAATAATATATTTAATATAGATTATTTAAATTATTATATTATTAATTAAATTATTATTAAATAATATTATTAGATTATTAACAGTTAAAATTTATATATATTAAATTTATTATATTATAGGTATTTAATACCGATACCAGTTTTATTACATTAAAATATTAAGTACTATTACAAGATTGCGTATACGTAATAGTCATATATATAACGATGAGAACAATTGCAAAGGGCTCACACATATATTTTCAGAATATTCTATGAAATATATAATGAGTCTATTATATATAATCTAATAGATAACGGATATTATTAAAAATAACCATAACTTAGTTGCAACATTTATTAATATATAAGTTGAAAAAATAAAATTTTAATTCATATACAATTTGATCTTATGAAAGTATTCAGGAGTGAGTACATATTAGTGAAAATAATCCGCAGATGATCCGCATACATACTCATAATCTACATAAGTGTAGTTAAATATTATTATTAATTTAAAAAATCGGGCAATTGTATCGTTATGACAATTTATAATAATTTTGATTAGATTGTTAGTATTTTAGAAAATGTATAGGAGTAGAAATGAATTATAATATAAAATTAATGTTCATTGTGATATAAGCTAAAGCAATCAGAATGATGATCTAATCTATTAGAGATATTTTCAATAGCACTACATTTTCATTAACTTACACTATAGGTATTTATGATACATACAACAAGGTGATATTTATAGATGTTTATTATAATTTATATTAAGTATTCATATTCTGTTATAAATATATATTATTAAATTAATAATATATATATATATAATTAATTAATATATTATTATATTATATATAATATAAATATTTATATTAATATTATAATTATATATATATATTATATATATATAATATATATAATATATATAACGTATTATATAAATAGAACCTCATTATTGACTAATTATTGGTAACAGACTTTAATTAATTAATATAATGTTATTAGGTTAACTTATAGCTTATGGTTAAAGAGTAATATATTAGGATATTGTAAGTTATAGTAAAGTATTAGGTATATTATATCTAGAGTTAAGGTATTAGGGTTAAAGCATTCAATGACTAGTATTATATGAGATAGGTTAGGATATTAGCGTTTGGCTAGTATTTCACAAATTAAATTGATATAAATGAGCTTAATATACATTATATAGCATTAACCCTGAAACTAATAGAAATATATTGTATTGACAAGAATATAACAAATCAACCTTAACAGCACCTTATGCAATCGAAATCAACATACTAACAATTAACAAGTTCCATGCTTAAAACAACCAGTAAATGTAACCTACCAACCAGCCGTAACTAATAAATAAAATTTTATTGCATAGGTTACACGTCACTTTAGTTACATCATCGTTAATTTTAAAAATAATATTTAGGTAATATTTTTACAACTAAAATAATTTTTTTAACTCAAATACACTTCCTAGCTCTAATAATACATATACCCGATAACGAATATAGGCGCATCGAGCACAGTAACAATTTTTTATTTCTACCATTAACTTCTTGACATACGAGTAAGTAATTTAAAGCATCACAAAAAATAATCACTATACCCATACCACCTTACCTAAATAACTGCATAATCCGCCCGCAACGCAATAACCATCGCAAACCGCCTGACAACGGTTTTCATCGCAACACATAACAATCAAGAATAACAAAGTTTTATCAAAATACATGAATAAGTTTTAGTTAACATCGATATATACACATGTATAGTTCTACTGATTTGTAAAGCAAGTAAATCGTAAATCAGTAAATCAAAGACCATCCATCTACCCTCCTATCCCTCCACCCTCCTGTTCCTATTTGATATATTGATCTAGTGATTAAGGTCACAATTTCGAGATAATCATTTCGGATAACATAGCGCAAAAAATAAGTTCTTTATAGACCAACACCAACCATCGTTCATATGCTAACGTAGCAATGTTTTCAACTTAAGAAAGCTTAACATAGCATATACCATGAACATAGGAATAATAAGTTAAGCAATACAAACACTAACACTTACTTAACGTCTTCGAATTAAACTACTAACATTATCAAAGTTTCCATACTTAGCAACAGAAAGTACTAACACAGCGTACAAAATCGTAACCTATTCCTACTTTTTCAGTGGCATAAATCTAAATCGCACTGCGTTAATTTTTATATTACATGGTAATGTTTAGATCAAAAATTTAAGGCATAAACTGCGTCTATCATATCACTGACAAGAATATTAATGCTAACAGTAGATCATTTTTTAACATTAACTTCGTAATAATTTACAAAAATCCACTCATCAGCCTACCTTAAATATACAACATACAGATCATCTCTCTCGATAAAATATCACAGTAAACACGCGTAAATAGTTTAACCGTAGATTTTCAAAGGCAGTAAATCAGTAAATCAGTAAATCAAATACCCTGTCCCTTCCCTGCAGTTCCCTCCCCAGAAACCCGTCCATGATCTAATTGATATCGCTATTAGATTCATGTCAATAATTGTCGAGTATAATTATTGGATAAACATAACATAACAAAATAAGTTCTTTATATACTGACCTAGGAATATATGCCATTTTTAAAGATTTTAGCCATAATAAAGTTAAAGATATAAATGAAACTAAAGAATATAATGCATACAAAGTGCAAACCTAACATACCACGCACACATATGAATAATCAGCTACACATCCTGAAAATTCCCATGATTTAATCAAAGGTAAAGCAGCTAACAGGTCATACAAACTCGATGTTCCCCACTTTTCCAAACATACCAAGCATCAGTTAAAGGCAGTATTAAATGCTACCAAAAATCCCTTAGACAAAGGAACCAATCTAATCAAGGATTCTAAGCAATCTTGAACTGTGAATTTGACACTAATCCTTCTCAAAGTGTCACTTCGTTTTCGAATATAACATCATTTTGAACTATGAATAAACCGTAGACATTAGAAAAATTCTCGGGCAAAGGACCTAACGATTCATAGCAAAAACTTTAATCCTTAGGCTCAACGTTTCTAAACATTATCAGTGAAAGTTAATATACACAGTACAATCAAATCTTAAAGAAAACTCATAAAACATTCTTCTATACAAATCATTGTTAATTTCACATTTTTATAGCAAAAAATTAATCATAACTGTAGCTAACTATTACGAATAAAACGTTTTCATTAACAAAGAGTACATAAAGCAACAACTATCATCTCCCGAGAGAAATGCCCAACAGGAAATGAGCCCCTTGAAATGGGATAGTGAAATTCGAGATGGGAGGATCACCCCGAAGTGGTTTTGAAGAGGGCATTAACCCCTCCAATAGGAGGGTAAAGGTTACATTTTTGTAACGTTTTTGTAACAAATGTGACTCTCTAATTTCTTTTTTTCTTTTTTTCATCTTTCTTCTTCATATTTTTTTTTCTCTTTTTTCATTTTCTTTTTCTTTTCTTTCTTTCTTTTTTCTTTGTTTTTTTTTTTTTTTTTTAACGTTTTTTTTTTTACAATTTTTCTTTTTTCTTCCTTTTTTTTTTTTTTTTTTTTTTTTTTTTTTTTTTCATATTTTCTTTTCCAATTTTCTTCTTTTTTTTCGTTTTTCTTTTTTCATTTTTTTCATTATCTATTTTCTTATCATGTTTTTTTCTTTTCTTTTTTTCTATTTTCCTTTCTTTTTTTTATCTTTTTTCTTTTTCATTCTTTTATCTTTATCCCTTTTTTAATTTTTCTTTTTTTTCATTTTATTTTTTTCAATTTCTTTTTTTTCGTTATATTAAATGATAATAAGCGCTAGATCCGTTTATATTTCAACACAAACTAAGTAATAATGGAAAATGTGGACAATGAACACTCAATAAGCATACAATAAGATTCAAAGGCTAATCGACGAGAAATGGGTAGGGGGGGCAACTGGACGAGTGGTTCTGATTTTACTAGATTTAGCATGATTTACAAATCAGTAAAACTATTACACTTTTACAAATGCATATTTTATTAAATGAAGCACTATATTTATTATTGTTTATTGTGGATTTAGTATTTCATTGCCAAAATTATCGGTAAAACTTGTATCTATTTTAATATGTTATAGTTTCGTATAGAAGCTTTGTTATGATTTGCAATTGTTAGTCTGGTCAGTAATGAAATAATTAGGTACAGGTGTGATAAAAATATTTTTGTTGAACCCCATATTACGATGTCAATGTAAAACACTTTGGTATTACAACAGCATATATTCAATGGGCAGTATGATAATTGGACAAGTTTATGGTACATTTTTTATAAATTATCATTTATATGTTAGAGATATGCTATGAACAATGATGTGAAATATGTTACGTTTTTAGTAATGACTACAAATGTATAGGTATCCTCGATGTTGTTAAGATAATGGACTATCGATTAAAGTTAGCAGTTTATTACTGTGTTTTAGGAATAGTTAGATTCATGTTGATTAGTGCATATAATATTCACTAGTTCAGTGATTCATAGTTGATACAATTTATTTAGAAGAAAGCTATTGTCAAAATGAATGTAAGTGATACTCGTTGATGCGTGTATAAGAACTTAAATTTCGTTATGTTAATGTTATTATCGAAATGATACTCGAAGTGTTTTAGGATGTGTAAAAAAATGCAAATTTTTTAAAGTTATAAACAAAAAAAAGAATAAAAAAGTTTGAAAAAAATATATTTTAAAAAACAAAAATAAAAATAAAAAAACATAAAGTATTTATTAAAAAAATTATATATTTTTAAATTAAAACAAAATTTTTAAAAAAAATAAGCAATAGAAAAATTATTTGATTTAATGAATTAAAATAAGCTGTATAATTCTGTATAGATTTATGATATTAAAAAACGTTTGTTATGTTAGGCATTTATTCCGTAATAATTCATTTGTTTAATTGGTTAAAAGATATAATATATAGATCACTAATAAGTTATATTAAAATTAACAATTGGAATATGTCAAGACGTTGTTTATAGAACCATGTGACGATGTAGGTCACCTTTGGCTACGTGCGTATCTGACTCGAGATAATTATGCAAAACCATTGTATAATTTAGCCAGTTTATTCGTTGATTAGGTATATAGATAGGTTAAATAGTATAGATAAATTTTGATTAGGTTTTACCTAAAACAATTATACATATGCTAACTGTAATGTTATAAAACATAAGACATTAGCGTAAACACACAAAATGTTTTTAAGTAAAAATTATGTTTAGTGATGAATCCTGTGAGACAATACAGAGATCAAATTTATAGGACGTAAATACCGGGGAGTACAATAACCAGCACATCCCTATGGGTGTCCTCCAGTTCCCTGAAGTGGGAGGGTTTGAAGAACGTGAATCTATCGTGAAGGGATATAATAGGAAACAGAAATAAGAAAGTGAACGTGGAACGAATTGCTCGTAAGACCAATGAGGATAGGGTGAAAATAGCAATTTAGTTGTAGCGCTGTGTAAGTTACATTATACTGATCGCCTTGAGTTACGAAACTTTGTATAATTTATTAATACCACGTTATTCGGGTTTGTAGAGCTGAGTGATGTAGGGTTATTGTTATATAGTACATTATATCTTAGTTCAGTGTGGTGCTATGTTGAGGCTTTATGGATGTAAAGCAAAAATGAAACTTTGTTACGACGTTTCAGCATATATTCGTTGATCATTGTATAAAGACCTTGTTTTTGTGTTATGTTATACAAAATATGACTTGAGTCAGTAGATCAATAGATTAATAGATCAGTAGATCAATAGATCACGACTGGATTGGATGCCGGGGAGGGTATGGGATCGCTGATTGATTTACTTATTTACTGGTTTAGACGATGTAAAACAACTTTTTAAGTTATAAACATAAAAAGAATAATAAAAAAAAATTTAGTAAAAAACAAAAGTTTTAAAGAAATAAAACAAAAAGAAATATAAGTTTTTGTGTTACGTTATACAAAATAGGACTTGAGTCAGAAGATCAATAGGTCAATAGATTGATAGATCGATAGATCAATAGATCACGGGTGGGTGGGGAGGTGCAGATGGGGTGGTTTGATTTACTGATTTACTGATTTTACTGTTTTAGGGTATCTAAAAAAACAAATTTAGTAAAAACAAAAAGTTTTAAAGAAATAAATAAAAGTTTTATAAAAAAAAAAATTATAAATGAAACTAAATAATTTTTTAACAAAAATAAAAATAAAAAAACAAACACAAAGCAACACTGTTTTATTAAATGAATATTTACTGAATCAAAAGGGCCACGATTCGTTCTGTACGCTATGGTAGCCATTTTACTATTGTTAAGTATGGACCTTTGTTAATGTTAGCTGTTTATTCATACTTAAGGTATGTTAGGTATGCTGTTGTACATTATATTCTTAGTTCAGGTTATGATATGTTAGCTTTATTGACGTAAAAACTTTGTTGCGTTAGCGTATATTCGTTAGTTAGGATAGTAATTAGGTTAAGGTGTGATAAATTTTTGTTAAATATTGCTATGTTAATGTGAATAATAACAATGATATGTTTATAAAAGTGTAAGTAGGTTACGCTCTGGGCTCAATGTTAGTTACTTTACTGATGTTATGCATGGAGTTTTGTTAATTTTAACAGTTTATTCGTACGTAAATGATATGTTAGGTTTGTCGTTGTACATTATATTCTTAGTTCAGGTTATGTTATGTTAGCTTTACTGATGTGAAAACTTTGTAACGTAGGGATATATTCAAGGGTTAGTATAAAAAAGAACATTTTTTATGTTATGTTTATCCATAATGATACTCGAGATATGACTTGACTCAATAGATCAATAGATCAATAGATTAGTAGATCATGGATGTGTAGGAGGGCTGTGGGGATGATAGTTTGATTTACTAACTTGCTGATTTACTGATTTACCGCTTTAGGGTATGTAAAAAACGTAAATTTGTAAGTTATAAACAAAAAGAATAATTTTTCTTTTTTTTCAAACTTTATTTTTTTATGTTTTTATTTTACATTTATACTTTGTGTTTATTTTTTTAATTTAATTTTATTTATTTATTTATTTATTTATTTATTTATTTATTTATTTATTTATTTATTTATT
>JABUQX010077128.1:17500-19456 GCA_015478945.1 Trachelipus rathkii
CCTTCTCAACCCTCAAACTATTGTCCTGTGTCTTTAGCTTATGTTCTTTCTATGATTATCGAATCTATTCTTAACAGAAAGTTTTGAAAACACCTCAGTTCTTCTAATCTTATATGTGATCGTCAGGATGGTCCTCGGAATAGCCTCTCTATACTGATGATTTTCTTTTACTTCTTGCTGATTTTTGACTCTATTCCCTTCGGTCCTTTCGGCATTTCGGTGGATCTTACTCTGTGGAGCTAGATATATCACACGCCTTCGAAAGAATCTGAAATAAAAGTTTTGTTTTCAAGCTTTCTACCTCCACCTTCGGTTTTTATCCTTCTCTCTTTGATTTTCTCTCAAATTTCCTATCCGATCGTTCTATATCAGCTGTCAAGATCACCACCTCCCTTCCCTTAAATCTATAAATAGTAGTGTTCCTCAGGATACTATCCTATCTCAAAATTTCATTTTGCTTTTCATTAATGACCTTCCCTCTATTACCTCTTCACTATCCACCCTAATGCTAACGACTCCACTCTTCATTACTACTTTTATTTTGAAAGACGTACATCCCAACAGCATTTAGCTTGCGCTAGACAGCCTTGGAGCAACTAATCTCTGTTCTTTCTCAAATTTTTAATTATGGCATTGAAAACAAGGTTGTTTTCAAGGCCTCAAAAACTCAATTTTTTCATCTTTTTTCTCGACAAATTTTTCTACACAGCTATAACATCTTTGAAAATACACAATTCAAACTATCTACTGTCTTTAATATTCTTAGTGTTTTTTTTCTCTTGATCATAATTGGAAGAATCACATTACTCCCCTTTCTAATCAAACTTCTAAATGGTCGAGTGTTCAGATACACCTTATGAATTTCTACTCGCTACAGCAGTTGGTTGCTCTTTGTAGTGGTACCTTTCGTCTCGGAATGGAGTACGCTTCACATATCAAAGGATAGTTCGATTCACACAGCTCTCCATGAAAGTGTGTACTCTTGGGTTTTTCTTCTTATCAACTATCCTGTTCTCACTACCTCTCTTCAGTCGTTCTCTACCCGTCGAGCTTTTAAGTCAATCTTTTTTATATCGTTATCTCAAAGGATGCTACTCTTCCGAAATCTCAAATTGCAAAACGTTTCCACTGAGAAGGGCTCGTGCGACAAATCGTTTACCTACACAGTCTTGCCCTTTCTCTATCGAACTCACTGAACCCAGACTTAATTAACCGTTATGGTCAACTTTACATGTTTTGAACTGATAAAATCTCCGACACACTCCCTTAATCTATTTTCTAAACTACCTTTGGCTTTCACACTTTGAAACTCCATGTATCGAAGAGTGTCGACCTTTACATTGGGTCTGAATTGGGAAATTCCCCAACTCTTGTGGAATTAGGTAGGCCTCCGGCCTTTGACCACTAGAATATATATATATATATATATATATATATATATATATATATATATATATATATATATATATATATATATATATATATATATATATATATATATATATATATATATATATATATATATATATATATATATATATACCACCTCACAAGATGGTCCCTCGCCTTGTTAGTTGATCCAGAATTTTCTTCCTCCTGTCTTCGAAACTCTTGATTCTAAAGCACTGTAGAAAACTATTTCTTGGCTCAGTGGTTATCGATGACAGTTCTTGAATTATATACCCTCAGGTAGGGATTTTCCACCTTTGGTGGAACTAACATCTTCTTAGATTTGATCTATAAACTCATTCTCACAGGGCTCTCCAGAAGAACATGTTTCTACTCAAATAAGTTTTAAATGCTGGCCATGGAGTTGCACAAGCCAAAATAGTAAAGGGCCGGGTTGATGGACCTGTCGCTCTAGAACTGAGCGAAGAATGTCTTCATATGACAAGATTGCTCCTAATATCCATTCTTTGTGTAATATATATATATATATATATATATATATATATT
>JABUQX010077129.1:0-5000 GCA_015478945.1 Trachelipus rathkii
AACCCAAACATATATTCTCCAAACTATTAAATCTAATCAGGAATTAATACAACTCGCGTGAATAACAAGTCAAATCTGAGACGACCCATTAGAAGTATCTGTCACTAATTGCAAAAAGTATGATTGATATATTGTTGGTGAAGATAAATTATCGTACATATTTATATATTAAATATAGTATTATAAATAATATTACTATTAATATAATATATATAATAATATAATATATATATATATATAATATATATTATAAGTTTTATATCAAAAGGATGTAATTGTAAAGTCTCATAAATCTCTCCTCTACTCTACTCTAAATAGTACTATTATCTCATCTCTCCTTCTATCTCTCTATATATCTGATATTCTCTCTCTTACCTACTATATCTTATTCCATATCTCTCTCTATCATAAATCATGATCTATTTTATTAAATTTTTATACTCTTCTCTCTCTCTCTTTATGTAGGAGGCTACATGAAATAAAGTCACAACTTTGACATATATATATTACTTTATATAGTAAAATTAAAAAAAACATAATAAACTTATTATATACTATATATGTATTTATATCATTCTATATATAAGTAATTATAGCATATATAACTATTTTGAGTAACCTATACTTGGATATTATAGTAGGGTTTTATTATGAATATATTATGATGAATATATATAATAATAATATATATATACATATTATAAAAATATGTTTATAGATAGAGATAATATATATATATTATATATATATTATTTATAGTATATACGTATAATATCATTATATCGCATGTGCGCAAGAAAGGCCAGAAGATCTACAATAAATCCACTATTTTTGGGGACATTGCGTTTTCAAACCAACCTGCCCTCCTCAGGGTTGTTTCTGGGGTAATATACAAAGACGATGTATTTTACTATATTCGAGCTATGCACGTTTTTGTGGAGAAAAAATAGAAGATATTATTAATTCCAGACTCTACCCAATTATATTAAAAGTTATAGATTACTGTAAATATATAAGAAATATGACGGTTTGAATTCTGTGCCTCGAAGTTACTAAATAAATGATGAATTACGATACTGTCTTCTGGTAGTTAGACGTGAGATTCATATACCTTAGATTTTATGTTATGATTGTTAGGATTAGGAAGCATGATAATAATGAAAACAGTATAACTCTGTTATTTTGTACGTTTCACGGTGTTTATGCCTTTACTTGTGGTCAGTGGTTGGTCCCTCTTGTCAGTTGGTGTACCCATTGCTTTATTTGTCATGTTCAATTTTAATGATGTTTTACTGTCGAAATATTTTGTTTATGGCCTTGAGAAATTTTGGATTCATAAGTGAAAGTTATCCTTTGATTAGATGAACAACAAGTTATGTTATCATTAGTGCTTTACAATCTTTTTTTGTGAAAGCTCGTTATGATTTTTAATTTATGACACTCCAAGATATTTTCAGAAATTTTTATTAAAAGATCAATATAAAAAAGGGTAATCGATATTATAACAAGAAAAGGCACTTGTTCAAGGGTTGATTGGCGTTAAATATATAAAATACTTATAGTCAAATAGATACAATTCATATGTACAAGACTATAGTAACAAAAAGTACTACAATATGGAACACATTTAGATCACAATAAAATAAATAAATAAAACAAAACAAGAATGTAATTTCTTATTGAAATACTGAGGCATGACGAGAGTCGCAAATTTCCTAAAATTACGAAAATTAATTTATTTTATTTCAAATATATTATAATTTCTTTTAACCAATCTTAACCTGTTTCTTTTGTTAGTTTTTATTCTTTGGTAAGCGCAGGGAATGTAAACTCTATCACTTAAAGTTTGAAACTCAATCATCATATAAACCTTTTTACAATAGGAGAATATTTTTAAAAAAATATATTTATTCAGACTTCGCCAAGAGATACTACATTAATTTTTAATTTTTTAGAAAATATTTTTTGGAAAATATTTTTTAGAAAATATTTTTAGAAAATATTTTTTAGAAAATATTTTTTAGAAAATATTTTTAGAAAATATTTTTAGAAAATATTTTTTTGAGAAAATATTTTTTTGAAAATATTTTTTAGAAAAAATTTTTAGAAAATATTTTTTAGAAAATATTTATTCAGACTTCACCAATAGATACTTCATTACTCTTCAATTATATAGAGCCATAAAAACCAATAACGATTCATTCTTCTTTAAGGTTAAGAATAAGGGATCGATATGGATATTATAAATGTTATTCTCAACCAAAATTGTCACTTGTAAACAAGTTTGGAAAATAGGGTTTAATGTTTCAATTCTTTCAAGTTCCATGAAATCATGGTTCTCTTTCTCTGTTTCCATTAAATCTCTGCCACTTCACCAAATGTCTTCTACTTTGAAATCTCATATTATCCTTCATTAGTCCACACAATACCGCATTCCAATCTCTCTCTCTCTCTCCTCCTCTCTCTTTCTCTGTTTTTCTCTTCTCAATATATTTAAACACTCTATATATATATATATATATATATATATATATAGATGTATATATATATATATATATATATATATATATATATATATATAAATAAATATCACTCATATCAATATATATATAAAACAAATACTCTTTCTTATATATCGCATTCTCATATATATATATATATGTTATATATATATATATATATATATGCTTATGTATATATCCATAAGCAAACTCAAAGACCATTTTTAAAAGGGGTAATTTTTTTTTAATAACAGAAGTCGATGCTCTTTTTTTCCTATGTTCGACACTAGGCAAAATATGATTGTGTACCAAATTTTAGATCATTTGATGATGTTTTGACCCCCGCCCAACCCAATTAACTGATTTACTCAATAAATCTTCATTTTTCCACACTAAAACCATGAAAAAAATATTTGTAATACAGTTTATAAAAAGAGATAAAATTACATAAAGTAACTAGAAAATTACATAATAATAATAATAATAATAATAATAATTATAATAATAATAATATGTAATAATAATAATAATAATAATAATAATAATAATAATAATAATAATAATAATAATAATAATAATAATAATAATAATAATAATAATAATAATATAGTTTATAAAACTTTAAAATAATACAAAATTACATCTAAGTTAATTTATTTAATGTCTCCTTTTGAAAGTTTGGAAATTCTTTGCGGTGATATTCAACGACTTGCAATAAAAACTGTTCTTGTGTTTCATCATTGGTAACACTGGTTGAGAAGTCTTGAATCAGTTTTACAGCCCGTTCTGACAGATCATTCATGACCTTCATATGCCGCACAAATGTCTCAACTTCTTTGTAATTGGGATCTTTTTGCCACTCAGTAAAAGGTTTACACAGCCAGCCGGCTCTAACTTTTAGACTGTGAAATAAGAACCAAGATTTAGGCCCAATAAGCGGTGTTAGTTTTGTACTGTTGGTAAGAATAGGGAAAGCTGGATTTCCTATTTCAAACTCTGATGGTTGAAGAATTCCGTGCAATGTTCGAGCAATTATTTGACGTTCCGAAGAGGAAAGTCTGTTTGAAAATAGAGAGAACACAGCACATTCTTCAGTTAAGTACCAGAAGTGCCTTTCCATTGCTTTTAAGGCTGCATTTGCAACTTGTAAATCATGTTTACAATAATTCTTCAAGTCATGCCATGGTTTGAGATCATTATAAGCTGCATCGGCCCCAATGGATGAACAGAAAAATACATTAAATTTGCATATTGCTTCCAGTTTTCTGATCATGTCCTGGTCATATCCTGCTTGAGAACTGAAAGCCAACATCTTTGTAGGATGCAAAATGGATGGCATCCATCAAGCATGATGAGCTGCTCCTGGTTTCACCCAATGCATTCCTCTTTCAGGTGTCTCACAGAGAAGTATCAACATCAATTCAGCACACTCCCGATAGTCAGCACGAGGCAGCAAGTTCTTTCTATTTGGAGTAGAAAGTATTCCCTTCAGCGACTGTATAGATTGTTTCACATCGAGTTGCAAACTTCTGTCTTTGAATTTTAGGGTCCTAAAACCAGCTTCTGTGTTAAAAGTTGACCAAATTGAATCTGTGAGTTGAATAAAGTCGGTGTTTTCAGGACCTGATGTTGCACCAAACAATTCTTTGTGAACTGAACTCAGTATTCTTTAATATATGTGATGTCGACAAGCCAGTAGAAATAACTTTTTGCCTAAGAGCTTTTCCAGTCGAACACAAGATCCACTTTTATAACCAGAGTTATTAGTTGTAGTATCAAAAACAAGCGATCTCACAATACCTGAAATGTCCCACTCATTTGCGAGTTTAACGTAGCTCTTGCTTGCTCTTCACCTGTTGTATTTGTGATTACTGGGATTCCAAGAACCTTGCCTTCTTCAAAGTCTGGCATGCCAGATACCAGAACAGCTAATCTTTCCTTGTCTTCCTTTTTGAAGTCTGGGACCATTTTACCATCCCAATGTAGAGTTGAATGTTTTGGTGCTGTAAATGTAGCCTTAATTGATTCCGCCGATGATTTCCTAACTTCTTTACGTGCTGTCCATGTGCTTTTAATTGAAGAGTTGCTTTTTCCAGTGGAACTCCACCTTCTTTAAGAATTGCACCCATGAATGCTGTTCGTTAGCCATTGTCGTCATCATAATCTGAGGGGATCTGGGACGCTAGTAAGTTAGATACCAATAGTTCAGTAGTTGTTACCTAGAAACTAGGCAGGCTATTTGCAAAAAATACGGTATATGTATATAGTCACTTTACCAATAGGGCTGGGTTTTTTAATTTCAAAAAAAAACGCAGGTAAATTAGGGGGATTTGGAAACAAAAAATATGTATACGGTATATGTTTATAGTGACTTTATTTAAAAAAATGAAGTAAGGCACACTATAGAAAATTCAGAGATTTTAGTTTTTCAGAAAAAATAATATATATATATATAATATATATATATCATATATTATATATATATATATATGTAATATA
>JABUQX010077129.1:7500-20000 GCA_015478945.1 Trachelipus rathkii
ATTTTTAATTTTTATTGGTTGAATGGGACAGTCTTAAAAAGTTTCTTCCATCAAAAGTTATTATTCTTATTATTATGAGTTGACTGGAAAATTCTAGAGGGGTCAATGGGGCTTCTTAATTATTATTTTTTAATTATTAATTATTATGGTGACAGGGGACAGCCTAGATATTACACACTCCTTTTAATATATTTCTTATTTATCATTGATATTTAGTTATGAGTTGACTGGGACATTCTAGAGGCGGGCCAATGCGGCTTCTTAAATATTTTAATTTTTATTGGTTTGACTGGGTCAGTCTCGATAGGCCCATACGGCTTCTAGTATTATTCTTATTTATTATGAGTTGACTTGGTACATTCTGCAGGGCGACAATGCGGTTTGTAATTATTATTTGAATTATTAATTTTATATATATTATTATTATTGGGTGACTTGGGACAGTCTAGATGGGCCTATGCGGCTGAAATATTATTCATTAAATTTATTATTGGTTGACTGGGACATTCTAGAGTAGGCCAATGCAGCTTCTTAATTATTATTTTTTATTGGTTGACTGGGACAATCTAAATAGGACCATGCGCTTCCTTACGTATTATTCTTATTATTATGGGTTGACTGGGACATTCTAGAGAGGTTATTGCAGCTCTTAATATTATTCAGAATAATAATTAAGAAACTGCTGCATTAACCCCCTCTAGAATGTCCAAGTCAACCCATCAGAAATAAGAATAATACTTTTAAAAGCCGCCATGGTTCCTATTTAGACAGTCCCAGTCAACCAATAAAAAATTAATAATTAGAAGCCGCATTGGCCCCTCTCGAATCCCAGTCAACCATAATAAATAATATATTTTTAGAATATACTTAGAAGCCGTATGGAACCATATCTTAGACTGTCACAGTCAAACCAAATTAATAATTAATTAATTAGCTTTTTTGCCCTCTTCAATGTCCCAGTCAACCCATAATAAAATAATAAATAAGGAATTAATAACTTAAGAATCCGCATGGGCCTATCTTGACTGTCCCAGTCAAAACCAATAATAATTAAAATTAAAAATAAATAATTTAAAACACATTCATCCCTCTAGAATGTCCCAGTCAAACTCATTATAAATTTAAGAATAATATTCAGGAAGCCACATGGTTCATTAGGACTCGTCCTAGTTTCGACCAATAAAAATTAATAATTGAGAAGCCGCATTGGCCACTCTAGAATGTCCCTTTCAACCCATAAAAGTTAAGAATTAAGACTAATTTTTAATAACAATTAATGTAATTAATGAATAGTATTTATATTAAGAAAGCATATAGGGCCTTGCCTAGAATGCCCAGTCAACCAATAAAAATTAATAATTAAGAAGCCGCATTGGCCCCTCTAGAATGTCCCAGTCAATCTATAATAATTAATAAATAAGAATAATAATTCAGAAGCCGCATGGCCTATCTAGACTGTCCCAGTCAACCCATAATAATTAATAATTAAGAATAATTTATTCTTAATTATTAATTGTTATGGGTTGACTGGGACAGTCTAGATAGGCCCATGCGGCTTCTGAATTATTATTCTTATTTATTAATTTTTGTTGGTTGCACTGGGACGTAAGTAGGCCTATGTAGGCTTCTTAATTATAAATACTATTCATTAATTACATTAATTATTATTAAAAATTATTCTTAATTCTTAATTTTTATGGGTTGACTGGGACATTCTAGAGGGGCCAATGCGGCTTCTCAATTATTAATTTTTATTGGTTGACTGGGACAGTCTAAAAAGGACCATGCGGCTTCTTAAGTATTATTCTTATTTATTATGAGTTGACTGGGACATTCTAGAGGGGTCAATGTGGCTTCTTAATTATTATTTTTAATTATTAATTATTATTGGTTGACTGAGACAGTTCTAGATAGTCCCATGCTGCTTCTTAAGTATTATTCTTATTATTATTTATTATTACGTTGACTGGGATATTCTAGAGATGCCAATGCGGCTTCAAATATTAATTTTTATTGGTCGACTGGGACAGTCCTTAAAAAGGACCATGTGGCTTCCTAAGTATTATTCTTATTTAAATTAATTATTATTATTTTTTGTGTTGACTGGGACAGTCTTCTTAAGTTTATTTCTTACTTTATTGAGGTAATTTCTAACCCTCTAGGAGGGAGAGGTCAAGCAGGATTCTTTAATTATTATTTTTTAATTATTAATTATTATTGGTTGACTTGGGACTAGTCTTAGATAGGCCCATACGCTTCTTAAGTTTATTCTTATTCTATTATTATATTATGGTTGACTGGGACATTTCTAGAAGGGCAATTCGGCTTCTTAATTAATTTTTATTGGTTGACTGGGAACAGTTCTAAATAGGACCATGCGGCTTCTAAGTATTATTCTTATTTAAAATTTGGGTTGACTGAGACACTCTAGAGGGGTTAATGCAGTTTCTTAATTATTATTCTTAATAATTAATTAATATGGGTTGACTGGGACACTCTAGTTAGGCGCATGTGGCTTCTGAATTATTATTCTTATTTATTAATTATAATGGATTGACTGGGACATTCTAGAGGGGCCAATGCGACTTTTTAATTATTATCTTAATTATTAATAATTAGTGGTTGACTGGGACACTTTATATTGGCCAATGGGCTTCATACTTATTAATTAATTGTTATTAATTTACATTTAATTATTATTGAAAATTATTCTTAATTCTTAATTTTAATGGGTTGAATGGGACACTCTAGGATTGGATTCTGCGTCTTCTTACTATATATATATATAATATATATTATATATATATATATTATATGAATATATATATATATATAATATATATATATATATATAATTATATATACATAATAATATATATTATATATATATATTATATATATATATTTATATATATATATTGTTTCGCGCTGACGTCACGATCTGAAAAAATCAAAAAAGTAATTTGTGCCAAAAAAATCAAAAAATCAAAAAATCAAAAATTGATTTTTTTCTAAAAAAATCAAAAATCCCCAACCCTGTATTATATATATATATATATATATTATATATATATATTAATAGAGATATAGATATACTATTTATATATATAATTATATATAATATAATATTATATATATATATATATATATATATATATATTATATATATATATATATATATATACTATATATATAATTGATGGATTTTTTTAAACATATTTTTTCTCATACCATATTTTAAGAAAAACTGGGTTTATTAATAAAACCCGAGTGGTTGGGTATTTGAAAAAAAATATATATATATTTTGGTTGAACCCTGCAAAACTAGGGTGAATGGTTTCAAAAAGCCTAAGCATAATAGGGACTGAATAGGTTTGCTAAAACAGGTAACATCAGTATTTAAAACTCCAACTTGCTGTCACTCACAGCCCTCAACCTAACTGTGGACTTTAAATTCTGTTATTGACTTGATTTTCATTCAGTCACTAATCACTAGAACTGAACTTACTCTAAAATTAATCAATAATTGTAGCATTTAGGTCAATTGACCGAAATCATTAAATTAATTTATTCCAAAAATTATTCTGAATACCTTGATTGACTAATGACTTACAAGTTAAAAGATAAAATTGTATTCCCTGCCCATATGTTCAAAGATTCTCTTCAATTAAAGTTAAGTTAAGATAAAATATGTTGTGCCTTGAGTCTTGTCCATAAACTGTGTGAGAAGCCCCAGAAACTAGTTTTACAGCCATTTCAAAACCCTGCGAATGCGTAGGTAGATCCGGCAAATTTCAGAGTTCCTCCATTCATCAATGCCTCTTGAAGCACTTGGGCTGAAAATTCTGTGAGTGCAGGCTCACAGATTATGTTTTCAGATAGGTTGATTAATTTTTACTAGGGTTTAGTAGCACCAATGATGAAAATTGGAATACTCTTAAATCTCTTTGTATCGGGCTTTCCAATTTTCATTGAAATATAGTTGATTTATTAGTGTTTAGTATTCAATAAATAATTTACAGAAATTTTTTAAATATTTAAAGAAATGAAAAAAGCCAAGCACATGTTCCTAACATTAAAATAAATATAAAATCTTACCTAAAAAATAAAAAAAAATTCTAATGCGATTTTCCTGACATTCATATTCGAATTCATCATCGAATACAGCATGTTCTCCGTCAGAAAGTTAAAAGCGTTGTACATTAGGTTGTTCAAGGCGACGTATTGGATTTCTTTAAACTGCTATTTGATCTTTTGGATCATGCTTACGCTGTTGACTTAACGTTGTTTCCATTCTTACACTCATTTCAAATCTGCCTAATCTTTTGCATCTAGAATTATTTATCTCTAGTCTACAGCCTTCCAATTCTATCTTGTTTATCTGGATTGGATTTCCAGGTAGAATTACAGCAACCTTGTGAAATTCAACTATTTAAAAACTCTTCTTTCCATCTCCCTGTCAAAACGCCTCCCAAATTTCCTATCTTCTCCGACGGCTTTAACGTCACACCTGCGAATAACATAAACATTTTTGGACTGATCATAAGCAATAAATTTTCTTTGAAACCTCATATCATAACGGTTGCTAAGGTGACCTCAAAGAAGCTGGGAGTTCTGTTCAGGTTACGTGAATTTTTTTCCTCTGCACAACTACTCCAGTTATACAAGGGCCTTATCCGCCCTTGTTTGAAGCACTGCTCACATTTGGGGTAGCTGAGACTTCACTATTCTTTTGGTGGTCATGGTTGAGTCTAAGAGAAAAAGACTAATAAACTGATCCTTACTAACTCCCTGAACTCTCTATCTCTGCGATATGACGTTGGAGCCCTACCTCTTTTCTATAGTTATTACAACGGCAGATGATCAAGGTAATTGACCTCCCGCATTACACCACCATTGTTTTTCCTAGTACCAAAAGATATATATATATATATATATATATATATATATATATATATATATATATATATATATATATATATCATAATATATATATATATATATATATATAATATATATAGATATATATATAATTTTATATATATATATAAATATATGGGCTATCTAAGAATTAATGAGAAATCATTAATCAATTTACTCTGTGATTGAAATGAGAGCATCTTTTCTTTAGTCTTTATTAAACAGGTCACATGAGAATGGAATTTTCACAATGAGATATTTCATTATATGTTTCACTTGACAATAAGAACAATAATAAAGGATTGTGAATTATGATGATATGATTTACAAAGAGTTGTTTCAATAAGTTTGAATATAGGGACAGACGTGCCGCAGCACATCCTCCCGTGGCACTATATTGGAGCCAAGTCCCCCGTCCGAGAGCGTTTTAGCCGCTCTCGCATCTTACATTCCAAATCTGGCTCCTCCCTCTTGGGAGATGCCTGCTTGGTTGGTAACACATTGAATATAATGTTAAAGGATCGTACATAAATACACAGGTGTACAGGATTTTAAGCACACATGCTGTGCGTACATTGCTTTGCATTTAATTACATTATTAATATTGTCAGCCCACATTTGGTAATCTCGGAGGCTGAGAGATGGATAGCCTTTTAAACCTTCGTGAGCGAGGGTTTATCGCTATTCATATCTCTATTCACCCAACCTTCTGATCAATTAAAGGAGAAAGTGGGAGACATGCATGAGGAGAAGATAAAAGAGAAAGGGCCTGAACACTAAAAAGTAATAGGCGAAAATTTTGCCAATATTAGACTCGTACAAGCAATGACATTAAAATAAATACTAGGTACTTGTCGTCAAAGTTTCATTTCCAATATTTTTCCATTTTCTACTGACTTACATGTTGGTTCTGGGTTTCTCTCATCTTTATGACTTTCTTTAGCGGCAGGATTTCTAAATACAAAATAAATGGTTCTTTTATGTCATTTTCGTCGGCAGGAATCCTTTCTGGGACGTAACGTCTTAATCTTGCTCTTTTTCAAATGAATTTAAAATATCATTCATCCTGTTTCAAATTTCCATCAAATAAAGAAAATCTATAAAAATTACGTTCATTTATCTTTTTCCGTCTATGCATTTCTTCGTTTATTTGGTCTATTCATTTTTCTTCTTTTTTGTAGGTTGACTATTTTGAGCTTTTGTGACCATTCAGTGGTCGTTCCCATAGCGACAGAGAGGGAAACGTGAAGGCTTATTTGGGAATGACCATTTTTTTCTTGTAGGTTTATTTGGAAGATATTAGCTCTTTTTTTTCTTTTCTTTTGTTGGCATTTCGCAGTTTCTTAGATGTATGATACACTTTCATTTTTATTTTAATATTATAAGAAATAGGGGCTACGATAGTAAGTTGAGAAAGGGAAAGGAGTTTACTTACAATTTAACATGCGAAATAATTTTACATTTAAACATAGTCTATAGTATGGTTTATATTTGGGCATTTCTTAAGAATTTTGACTTTTGAGTCCTATTCACAATTTCTACGCATGCGCGCGCTTGCCGCTTGGAATTGTATATGACCAAAGCTTTGTCCCTTTTCTGGGCAACTTGCTTTTTTACATGGATTTTGTTTACAACGTTTATTCTTTTATTACTTCTGATTTATAAAATAAAGACTACACATTTTATACGATTGTTTAATAACCTTTACCAAAATCTTATTTTTCTTTATAAAAATTCATCAATGCCTGAATAAATATCAATATACTCTCTTTAATTGCATTTTTGATCGTCAAAACAACGGCTTCCTGGGAATTCTGGTTTTGAACTTTATAAATTTTAAATGTTACCAAATGAAGTATATTTTTATTTCACCAAACAAATTTGATTCGTCAGAAAAATACATGTAAATTTTAGTAAGATTATCTTAACAACGGCAAGAAGTATTTTTAGTTACTTTTTAATTCTTAAGATGGAATTACATTTATTTTAACATGTGGTGAAAGTATTTAAATAACTTCAAATTTTTGAAACGAGGCAACTCAAACTTTCCCAGCCATGACACTCATTCAGATTTTTATAGCGCGAAACGCGCTAACGGTTCTGAGACCTTCAAAGTCATGGCCCGGATTTTTCGAGTCGCTTTGCTTTTATCATTTTTTTAAATTATTCTCTTAATTAATAGATCATAACGTTAGACAGTTTCGGGCTGTAAATCTCGCAAGTCTCCTCTGTTATTTCAGGATCGTCGGAAAATCTGCTTAAATGTTTACACATTTGTCGTTTCCCGAACTTTCACCGAGATTTCAGAGTGATTTGCCTCATTTATTTGCCCGAGACTATCTCGTTCAGGAGAAGCGAGCTATTTAATGAAATATTATTGGAAAAAGAATTTCAATCTACCATATCCTCATTTGAAATATTAAAGAAATTAACACCGGCTATCATATATAAACCAATATTCACAACTGCGTTGGATTTTGACAGATACTAAAAGAATCATTTATTTTCGCATTAACGTAATGTTTAAACATTCATGATTTTGAAAAGCCACGGAGAGCCCCAAAGCCTTCCTTCTCGAAACTGTCGTTCAGGTTTAATTCTGGAGCGCATGCGCACTCGGTCATCTCTGAAACTTTAAAATTTACGGTAGAGGAAATTCGTGAGTTGCCTGCTTTCACAATCTTTACCAACATATTATTTGAAACATTTGAAATTTTCTTCTTAACATTACTTATCCTATTAAAAATTTGTATATTCTGCATGCAAACACGACAGGCCTAGCAATATATTGCTTTAGAAAACTTTAGCATTTTTTTCATGTTTGCTTTATATTCACACTTGTTTACATTCCTTCTTATTATTATTTGTCTTATTTAAATCATCATATTTATTCATCACAAGCAAAATTTGATTACATTTAAAAACGTTTAACTTCACCTGGAATCCTTTTAAAATTATTTGTATTATTATATTTATTTTATTATATTATATAATTATTAGTAAGAAATATTTTAATGACTACTATTGATTAGAAGGATATTATTATGAATGTTAATATTATTATTATTATTAATGACCCAATTTATTATTATTATTATTATTATTATTATATTATTATTATTATTATTATTATTATTATTATTATTATTATTATTATTATTATTATTATTATTATTATTATTATTATTATTATTATTATTATTATTATTATTATTATTATTATTTTTATTATTAAGATTTTTGTTCGATACCTTGATTAATACACAGTTCAGAGTTTTCTTTCACTTTTCTTACATTTTTAACAAATTTTTGTTGTTGTTTTTCTTTTCCGAGTAGCGTAGGGTCTTCTTTCTTAGTTTCTCGGGTTTGTAATTTTAAAGAGATCGTCTGCGAGGCTGATGAGTGTACGTATATCGAGAGACTGTGCGATTTTCTATATATTTAGGTACACATAGGTGGGTAGTGCGGCGAGGAAGTATTTTTTCACGAAGCCGAGGTGATTTTGAAGGTTTCAGCATTTTTATCTCCAACGATTTTTCTGAGTCGCGTCTTATATTCACTGGGTAATTCTTTCGCTTTCATGTTTTCCTTGATGACGTCATGAATGCTTTGTTCTTGTGGAAGCAAATAGGCTATTTTTATTGTGTTTAGCAGATCTTTATAGGCATTCTTTTTAATTGGATATATTATGGAGGGCAATAGATGAGCCGGAAGTATTGGAGCTATTAGTCTGAATTTTTCTGTTACACTTTTTATTTTATACAGTCTAAAAATGATGTTTATTTCTTTGATCCAGTTTGTAATATCGGCTTCATCAAAGCTTGGTAATTTAATTGGGCACCTAATTTTTAATTCAGCTTGGTGGGCTGGCGTTTGTGTCGCTGAGTTGGAAGGCGTTTTCTTCTTGGAGAGGGAAGGTTGACTCCTTTTACCGTTGGGGGATTTCGTTTGCTGAGGAGAGGGTATTTTTTCATTCCCCCTTTTTCTTTTACAGCGTTTTTGGAGCGACTGGCTTGCCTTCTCTCAGTGAAAGTGTTCATTGATGATATTTTCACACTCGAAAAGATGTTGCTTCAAATTTGGCGCACTTTTTTAAGCCTAAATGAGAACTGTTTGGGATTTTCAAACGTTTTTATTTTTTTTTTCAAATTCGAAGTTAACACCGACTTCGTTATCATTAATATTGAGATTATATCTTGTTTATTTCTTCACGATGTTAACTTTATTTACACTGTTTATTTATGGTCAAATATCATAATTCGAATCAAAGCACTTCTTAATGTCACTAATCACCGGATTTTTTTTTCAAATAGTTTTGATTAAGCACCAGCAATTTTTCACTGCATCTAACTCCAAATTAGAAAGGGGGGCTTTCATTAGTCACTTTTAGGGGGCACCAAAAGATATATATGTGCTAAGATCACCTTAGCTATCTAAGAATTAATGAGAAATCATTAATCAATTTACTCTGTGATTGAAATGAGAGCATCTTTTCTTTAGTCTTTATTAAACAGATCACATGAGAATGGAATTTTCACAATGAGATATTTCATTATATGTTTCACTTGACAATAAGAACAATAATAAAGGATTGTGAATTACGATGGTATGATTTACAAAGAGTTATTTCAATAAGTTTGAATATAGGGACAGACGTGCCGCAGCACATCCTCCCGTGGCACTATATTGGAGCCAAGTCCCCCGTCCGAGAGCGTTTTAGCCGCTCTCGCATCTTACATTCCAAATCTGGCTCCTCCCTCTTGGGAGATGCCTGCTCGGTTGGTAACACATTGAATATAATGTTAAAGTATCGTACATAAATACACAGGTGTACAGGATTTTAAGCACACATGCTGTGCGTACATTGCTTTGCATTTAATTACATTATTAATATTGTCAGCCCATATATTATATATTATATATATTATATATATATATATATTTATATAGTATTTATTATAATATATAAATATATATTATATATATATAATATAGTATAGTATATAATTAATATATATATATATTGTATATATTATAACTATATAATACTATATATATATATTGTACGAGGCAATACACACCTTAAAATTAACAAATGGTAAACATCTGAATCATCGTAAGGAAATATTTGTTTTTCTCATTACCTCACTTTGTGTCTTATCAGAAGCGGAACATGGTGGTCTCATGCGATTGTCGCTATGAAACTTTGGAAACCTTCATTTATTGTCTGCTTTTATTGGTAAGGAACTTTTTATTAGTGTTTTTATTAAATTATTCTTGTCCCGGAGATGACAGTGATCGTTAATATTTTTGTAGTGCCGATTTTATGTATTTATGCTAGATGTATAGGGAGTTAAAACTTAGTCTGCAGCCTGTGGCCCAGTGTTTTGTGGATCGTTGTTTATCTGTGAATACATGTATTTTACAACTTGTATATATTATTCGTGTAATTATGTTTTATAGAAAGCAGGTTAGGATAACTGCTTTCACAAAAAGGCTCACGCCGCAGCTACGCTGGCTATACGCGTCCAATTATAATCTGCTTAGGCCAACATCTTTTCATTTTTCTATTAAGTTAACCACTAGTTTTTCTGAACGAAAAGATTCGGGACACCTTCAGCTACACATCTATATTATATATACTAGTATATATATATATTATATATATATATTATATATTATTAATATATATATATATATATAGTAATATAGGTATATAATATAATACATATAATATTAATATTATTAGTATTAATTATATATATATAATATAGTGATAATAAATATATATATATATTATACATAGTGTGGGCGTATCGGCCCCCGATAATTTATCGCGGGATAACGTTTCAGGCGTTATCTGTTTATCGCCTGATACAATTCTTTTTTTACCCGATAATCCGTATTTAATTCGCCGTAAATTTTTTCCAAACCTACCTAAACTCACGACGAGTAATTTTCGCTCAGGATAACGGTTTCGGGTTATCTGCTATCCGATAAAATCTTTAATCAATAATGAGTATCGCGATACTTTTTGTTATATATATATATATATATATATATATATTATATATATATATATATATATATATATTTATATATATATATATAGGTATATATATAATATATATATATAATTCTTAGGTCAATGGCACAGTCAGGCGTTGCAACTGGATCAAAATACAAGGGCGGGAGAAACTAGTGTTCTGGGGTGCTGATCCCCACCCTCATTGTGGACAAAAAAAAGGGCTGATTGATTTTAAGACCAATGCCCAATCTTCCATGTCTCCGACCCTCTGGCAATACCTTACCTTGATGCCCAAGGACAAGAGTTCTCCCAGCACCTTTGGAAGATGAGGGATGAGTACCTTCTGGCCACTGGCCTTCCACCCCAAGTTTCGCCTGATGTGAATTAGGGCTTTTGAAGAAACAATGGCCAAAAATCAGAGGTCAAGGCCCTGATGGAGAAAAAGGTGGAAGAGTTATTGTGGTACCAAACTCGCGAGAACGCAACAAGTACAGCAGAAGCGAATCGATTTGGGAGGAACATTTAAGAGAAGGGATACTACTCAAGCATCTGTTGATGCTGACATGATTACCACTGAAACTAATTCAAGGTCACGTCATCAAAGATCCCATTCAAAGAGTAAAGCTACTTCTCATGTTAAAAAGTGGCTGCAAGGCGAAATCGACCAGGACAGCCTGATCAGACCTAGCTTTTTAAACAATGAGAAGGTGCTCATTTGATCTCTTTATAAGGTACAATACTTCAATGCCGTCTAGCGCTGCGGTGGAACGAATGTTCTTCCCTTGGCAAAGATAATCTGCAGAGCCAAGAGCAATTCTCTGTCAGATGAAAACTCAATTTTGCTCATGTTTATGAAGGAGAACATACAAATGCTGCAGAGGCCAGAACCTAGTAATTATATATTATATTTGATAAATTGTAATTAACTTAATTCTTTGATTTATTTCAAATCCCTTTATTACCTTTATCTTTTGGCTTTACATTACATATATAGAAATCATAACATCAGAGCATAAATTAGAAAATAAAATTTATTATAAAAAACACTGAGAAAGCAAAGCGGAAATAAAATTAATTTATTTTAATAAATATATCCAAAGTTTTATAAGTTATATAATGCAGTTTCATGCATTCGGATATTTTCTGGGGCTACGTGTCAGGTAAACTCAAAACGGAAAATTCTTGTATTATAATCAATAAAATTAGGTGAAAAGAAGATGTAATAAATTTAGTTTGAACATGGTATCTTAAAAGCAAAGTCTTGTTTTTTTATATTTTTATTTATTACAAAATAAATACATAAAAATTTGATTATATTCGTTTATTCGTTTATCGCCTTATCGGCGATATTTTTATCACGAGTTATCAGATATCGGGATCCCCGATGATAAACGGTTCGTTATCGATGTGTGATCGGGTCTTACGCGGATAACATTTTCGTATTATCATGCCCACCAAATAACTATATAATATATATATATATAATATCCTATATAATATATATATATTATATAATAATATATATATATATATTAATATATATATTAATATA
>JABUQX010077129.1:30000-37500 GCA_015478945.1 Trachelipus rathkii
TTTCAACATAGTTTTGCTATTACTTTTAATTTTTTTTTTTCTGTTAACATCTTTGAATGTTATTAAAATTATTAGCCTATGACCGTAACGTGGCTGAAGATCTACCATATATATAAATATATATTAATATATATATATATATATATAATATATATATATATATATATATATTATATATATATATATATATATATATATATATATATATATTATAATATATTATATATATATTATTATATATATATATAATATTATACATATAATTATTGATATAAATATATATTTATATTATATATATATATATATTTGTATAGTGTTAGTGGTAGATAATTCTTATTAGTATTTTATGGTATATATATTTATATATATATATATATATAATATTATATATATTATACTATTGGTTTTGGCAGTAAATTTGGAAAAGGAAGAAACTCAGATAAATTGGAAATGGTAAGCGGTGGAAAACGGAGACAAGATACCATATAATTTCAACTAAGGACTTGCAAAAGTGGGCAATCCCTCCCTCTTTTGCATATTTCGCATGAATGAAGAACCCACAACCCAGGCCCCAACAACTTCGACGAGTCAAATATATGGGTCCCGAAAATTTCGGAGCTTAGCGTTTCATGTAGATGACAGTCATACGAAAAGACATTGGTAAGAATCGTTTGGCATTCATCTAATGATTTTCGACTGAGAAAAAGAAAGTTAAACTGAAAGTGTTTTTTCCCACCTAAAACCTAAATAATTTTTTGGAAGATGTTACTATCCACTTAAAGAGGAAATTCAATTATGAATGGTTGGACGAAACAGTATTCACCTTGGCTGATATATTCCAGGCGCCTAAAGGGAGCATTTTGCAAGTTTTGTAGTTTTATTTTCCACCAAATAAAAGTTCGTTCAGAGGGGGTACCCTGGCTCCTTAACAATAAGACTTTCATTAAATATAAAGATGTTTATGCGGTTTCAAAGGGACATACAAACACAGAGTGGTTTAAAACTGCTTTGAAGTTTTGTTTGTTTTTTTTTTGTTTTTTTTTTTTCTTTTTTTTATTTTTGTTTTTTTTTTTTCTGTCCAATTGTTTCCTACAAGGACGGTGCCGGTAGAATCCAAATTAACCAGTATTTAAAGAAATTCAATAGAAGAAAAAAAAAAAAATTATTATCCTCAATAATTTCAAGTGTGTGACTTTTTCTTGTACGCGCGATTTTAAACCGCTTTCGGGGTAAAGCATCTATGATGAGGAATGGTTGCAAGAATTTTGCCGCTTACGAATAGAATGGCCGGAGATCAGTCCATGTGAAAAGCCAGATTTTGGAAAAGGGGAAGAAAAATGCCACCTACCAATCAGTTCAGATTCAGAATGAGGATTCAAATTTCTCTTATGTGGTACTACTTAAAAGGGAAAGCATCGTTAATAAGGTAAAGGGAGAGCCCAATTATTGCTTCGGGCTGAGCCCTAATCTTTTTGCGGTACACCTAAAGATTGACAGTAAAATTGGAAATTTTCAGCCGATTTTTTGACTATATAAACACCAAACTGTAAGCTTTTTTTTTACCTCTAAAACGTCCTTTTTCCAGTGTTTTTTCTGTGTCTGTAGTCAATTATTTTTTGGTATTTTTCAATTTTTGAAAATCTGTGTTTTTTGACATTTGTCGAAACTCCCCCTACAATTATTTTTTCGAAATGACTTCAAGCTTGAAAAATTTATAAAGGTATTGGACTAATTAATATCTAAAAAGTGTAGCAGGGGAATTTTGATATTTAACCCCATATCTGAGCATTGGTCGATTTTCAAAACCCTACTTATTATTGGGTTTTTGGAATATGAAATATTGGGGAATATTTTCTTTTCCTGTTTATCCGATTGCAATGAAATTTTCAGGACATTTTGTAGTCCGGGGGAGTAATGCACATTTTCTTTACTTACATAAGTTCTTTGTCATATGGCAGTAGTTTTGAATTTTTTCTTGGAACAAAATTATCAAAAAAAAAAAATTGGAAATTTTTTTAAAATTTTTTCTTTTTGGGTATACAAAAAAAATTATCTAGTAAAAAAGGTTGTATCTCGCCCGGCTATACATGCCTTTGAAAACTTGGCTGTAGATAGGATAACTTAATAAAAAAAAAATATTAGCGTCGCCCCTTTTTCAAAAAATTTAATCGTTCGAAAAAGTGAAAATTTTAAATATTTTTTTTTCCTACTTATCCGATTCAACATCAAATTTTTTTCAGGGCTTGTATAGTAGGGCGAGATATTAATTAATTTTTACTTATAATAATTTAATTTTTTGTATACTCAAAATAAAAAATTTTTAAAAAATTTTCCCAATTTTTTTTTTTTTTTAAATTTGTTTCCAAGAAATAAAACTCAAAAATATTGCATTTATTAAAAAATTTATCATAAGTAAGAAATGTGCAATCTCCCCCGACTACAAATTTCCTGAAAATTTCATGCAGAATGCGGATAAACAGTAAAATAAAATATCCCAAATTTTTCCAATTTCAAAACCCCCAAAAAAGTAGGTTTTGAAAATCGACAAATGCTCAGATATGGGGTCAATAATCAAAAATTCCCCTGCTAAAACTTTTTTAGATAATAGGTCCAATCTTTGGTATCTATCAATGTTTGAAGTCATTTATCGAAAAATAGTGTTTTTAGGAGGGTCGCCAAATGTCAAAAACATAGGGTTTTTTTTTTAAATTGGAAAAATATCTAAAAAAACTAATGACTACAGAAACAGAAAAGCACTGGAATACGACGGTTTAGAGGCCAAAAAAAAGCTAAAGTTTTGTGTGTGTTAATATGGTCAAAATCGGCTGAAAAATTTCGAATTTTTATGTCAATTTTTAGAAGGATTGGGGAAATTGGGCTTAGCGTGAAGCAAACAATGGACCCACTCCTAAAGGAAGCGTGCACGTATAGCTTACTAGCAGATGAAATCGCTGATATTTTTCTGGAAAGGAACAATTTTCATAGTGTTTGCGCTATTTCGACAAGAGTCGATGAAGTCAAATAGTGGAATTTATTGGCTTTTGGGTTGAACTGAAAGCGCTTTGAAACGCAAAAACCATTGGCGAAATCCATTGAAACGATTTTTGTCCACGACCGTAAGAATTCTGGATCCCCGAGAAAATGCGTCCGGCTTTGGGTTTCGATGGCTTGTTCTTACGATTGTCTGGCCAAAGAGGAAGGTGGTCTACAGCAATAGTTGAGGAAAAAGTATAAAATATAGGCTTTGTTCTTTTGCTAATTGTTCTTGCAACACAAAACAAAATTCTAGTAGTAATATGATTTGAAACACAATAACCAGAAATCCGCAATACTGTGGGGAACTATAAAGGACATTTTTACGTTTTTTCGCGAGTCGGTCTTGAGAAGAAAATTAATGCCAACATCCCAGGCCTATGCCAGAAACCAAGATGGTCTGACTAAGGGTAACATTCAGAGTGGGTTTAGGAGCACTTTGTACGAATGATGCAAGCATTAGAAATCCCTTCCATTGAAGGAAGAAATACCGCCACAAGAAAAGCGCTTTTTTCTACAGTTGCAATTCAGCGGCATGTTAAGGTCGTCTTCACATGGCCTATGAATATTGAATCTTCGAAATACTTCTGCGATGTTAGAGCCAGGTTGTAAATGCTTTCCAATGGTAAGACGCTTGATATCTTTTGTTCAAACCTCGCAAGCACAATTCAACATCATTGTGGAAATGGTTAGGAGCCAATCGGAAAGGTGAAGAAAAAATAATCGATGAAGTGTTAAAGAAGCTAATCAAATCGCCGAGCAACAGGGACTTGATCTGAAATTAATACACAGATTTTTTTGGTTGGGCCAGCAAAGTAACCTGCAGCACCATCACAACAAATCTTCACGGAGTTTCTGAAGAAGAATCCTTTAATAACCCTGTATCTTGATATTTATAACTTCTTCTTTGGAATTACGATTTCTACTGAAAATTACACCTGCCTGTATGCATTGGACAATATCTACATCCCTTTCACATGCTAACTCCAACAAATCGTGGTATGAGTTTAAAGGAAAAGACAGCTTTCATTTTATAGTTTTTACCAACTTTACAAGGCCATCAGAAGAAGAGCTAGAAACTTTAGTACAAGAATTGTTTGGAAAGGACAAAGAATTACCTAGAGTAGTGAAAGAATAGTAGAAAGATCGTTGTTTGTCTCCCAAGTTCTTTAAAGGAGAAACTGAAACACCTTTCTTTCCGTCGGAGCGAAAAAGGCTTAGCTGATACTACTCGCCCCAGCCCAAGGCACTCAAACCAGTACAGTAGTAACACTCTTTAGTAACTCTGCTAAGGAATTCAAGATTTGGCTGCGAAGTATATGGGAAGAATGACAGGTTAAACAGAACTGGCTATGATGATGGTACATACAGAAAATTTGTGTTTTGACAATTAATGATTATTTTTTATTCAAACAATAGTTTGATAAATTTTGGGCGTCGAACCCAAGGAAAATTATACTTTCTTATAATATCAATTTTGGCCAACTGCTCTATAATTGGTGGAATTTTTCTATCATTGGGATATTGGTAATCTTGATTTTCTATTGTTTTAATAAAGTAAATTTTTTTAAATATTATCATTTAATTAATCCATACAAATGTTTCTAGTTTTATGCTCCTTCTTTCCTTATATATATATGATATAATATTAATATATAATATATATATATATATATATATATATTTTATATATATATATAATATATATATATATATATATATATATATATATATATATATATATATATAATATATATAATAATAAGCTTTATAAAATTTTTAAAGCTGCCCCCCCCTAAGGTTGGAAAGCTTGGCCGACGCCCATGTAATATATATATATATATATATATTATATATATCTATATATATATATATATGTATTAATTTAATAATTTAAAAAATATCATTATATATATATCTATATCGGATTTAATATTTATTTATGGCATAATTACCGAATGTGCCAAGGAGAATTATTGCTTCGGAAAAGTATGAACACTTAACAGAAGAACCAATTACAATATTTTGGAATCAGCGTATAAAGCTTTATTAACCAGAAGTGTAAAAAATGAATGTAAAAGGTCGTTTTTTATTTTTTTAAAAACTAATCACGAACACCCTAGGGTAGACCGCATAGATATCAGGAGTCGGGGTCTTTCGGCCTCTAGGTGGACGACGGGGGGACTTCGTCCCCCCTCTGTCCCCCATCGGCTCGAGCCCCCTAAAAAAGTGGGCCAATTATTACACGGCCATGTAGGGGGCTCGAGCCGATTGGGGACACAGAAGGGGGGACGAAGTCCCCCCTGTCGTCCCACCTTAGAGGCCGAGAGACCCGACTCCTGATATCTTGCGGTCCTACTCTAGGGTGTTTCGTATTTTGCATATTATATGGTATATATAATATATATATATATTTATTATATATATATTATAATGATATTATATATATAATATATATATATTATAGTCTATAATATATATATATATAATATATAATATATATATTATAATATATCTTAGGGATGTACCGATACCAGAAAAAGAGCCCGATACCGATACTCTCTATTTTTTTAAGGTGCCGATAACGATACCGATACCGAATAATTTTTAATTAAAATATAATAAATACCAGTAATTAAGATAGAACATTTGTGCACTGCTTGGCAACTCAAGATTGCATTCCCCTGTAAAACAATACCGTAGTCATTTATATTTCATATTTGGTTTTGCCCAAGTATATTTATTATAAATTAAAATAGAACCTTTAAGGAATAATAATTGCAAATATAAATATTAATTAACTTTTTTTAATGGTTTGTGGTTGTTTAAATAAATTATGGTACCATAAATTTTTTCAAGTAAGTATTTAACTAAAGTTTAGCTACTGCTTTTATGTTTTTAAAACATGATTCAATTTAACAAAGAAGATTCTTTTAACTAGCTACATATAAAGAAAAAAAATAATGAAAGAAAGGACCCCTCAAATTAATAAGCCGAAAAGTTAAAATAAAAAAAAACGCTATTTAAACTTTCAAACATGACATAAATAAAATTACTCCTTTAAAGATAGATATCATTTCTAATAACTCAATATCAAAAATTCACAAATTGTGATGAAAAAACATTAAGCTTTCACTAGTATCTGGCGAGAGAGCTGTTCCTTTTTGGGGTGTTTACATTCCCTCCTAAACCTACCTAACAACTATAATAAACGCTTCTCTCTCGCTAAATGAAGGAAGGTTTGCTGATAATTAAATTTACCCTGCAAGCACTGATAATAATGAAAACCCTTGGCCCTTTCCATGCCACCGCAATGAAAGGAATCTCTTTCTGTAGGCAGCCATCTCAATGTTTCCGTAGAGCCCTTCATCTTCCTCTTTTCACAGAAATTGCAAATTTTGAATTAATCTTTGCTTCCCTTGGATTGATGTCTCTTCAGTTTTTACGATGAAGTTCCCTGGTTGTGATTTTTTCCTTTGAAGGTGAATGAGGATGTAAATGCAATTTTCGGCCATGAACTTAATCAAGTCTAACATATGCCAAATCCTCATCTTTCAGTAGGTTTTTTTGCCTGAAAAGCACCAATCTTCACACACTATCAAGTGCTGTTGCCGAGGGTTGCAGATAAGGGCGGCTTTCCCACTCTGTCTTTTTTTTTTTTTTTTTTTTTTTTTTTTTTTTTTTTTTTTTTTTTTTTTTTTTTTTTTTTTTTTTTTTGTTCAGCGGCAAGCTCCTCGTTATGCTTTTTATATGCATTTCTAGATAGTGGTTTCACCGTCGGAGGTGTCATTCTTGTGGGTTTTCAGCTAGCTTAAGGATTCCTTATAAGAATCTTTTATTTATTTTATTTTTTTTACAGGTTTGTCCACGCCGCTCCACGGGCAGAACCCCTAATTCAAGGAAGTGGCGTGTTTTTTGAACGCCTCAAAAAATACCATCTAACGCAATTACGCAGTGAGCAAACAGCGCAGGCCCTTTTAAAAGTGAGGGACATTAAAATTGAGTAGGAAACACAAATGATGGAAGAGAATTTCTACAGAACAGAGGTGGCAGGAAAGAAAAGAGCCACCGCAGCGAACCAAGTCTAGAGTTTCAACATCCTATCACAAAACTCATGTGTTCCGACATGGGATGCCTCTTGTGCCTTCGCAAGGCATCTCAAATGAGGCGGGTACGCGAGTGGATGTTTCCCTCGAGCAATTGCCTCTACAGTACCTATGGAAAAGGAGATAAAAGCACCAACATCGCGTCCGCAAAATTAAAGGGTCCAAGTGAACTAGGAAAGTATCCAGGAACAAAGTTTTAATAAGTCCTTTTGGGCCTTTGCGCTCGATCCTTATCCAAAAAGCCGGATGATAACCAGAAAAGCCCCCGCCCCCCACAGATATGAGAGCAATAACTCCATACAAGGGCGGATGAAGGACCCTTGTATAGGTGGAGTAACTGAAGAAGAGGAAAAAAAAGTCT